>SJYX01004779.1:150312-187777 GCA_006410675.1 Oreotragus oreotragus
CATTCATAGTGATGCTTTCTAAGGCCCACTTGACTTCACATTCTAAGATGTCTGGCTTTAGATCTGTCTCTTATACACATCTATAGATTGAGGGCAGGAGGAGAAGGGGATGACAGAAGATGAGATGACTGGATGGCATCAACGATTCGATGGACATGAGTTTGCGTAAACTCCGGGAGTTGGTGATGGACAGGGAGGCCTGGTGTGCTGCGATTTGTGGGGTCGCAAAGAGTTGGACACAACTGAGTGACTGAACTGAACGGAACAGAATGTTTGCCCTAAGTAATAGAAAATCCATCTCAGTGGTTTAGTTTCCCTTGTGTAAATGATACTACAGAAGTATGTGGCAGAGGCAAAAATTTACCAGCTAAGATACCAAGGATATCTTAGCTAAAGGCAAAGGAGAAAAAGATATTCCCATTTAAATGCAGAGTTTACCAAAGAATAGCAAAGAGAGATAAGAAAGCAATCCTCAGTGATCAATGCAAAGAAATAGAGGAAAACAATAGAATGGGAAAGACTTGAGATCTCTTAAAGAAAATTAGAGATACAATGGGAACATTTCATACAAGGATAAGCACAATAAAGGACAAAATGGTATTGACCTAACAGAAGCAGAAGATATTAAGAAGAGGTGGCAAGAATACACAGAAGAACTATACAAAACAGATTGTCATGACCTGGATAACCATGATGGTGTGATCACTCACCTAGAGCCAGACATCCTGGAATGTTAAGTCAAGTGGGCCTTAGGAAGCATCACTATGAACAAAGCTAGTGAAGGTGATGGAATCCCAGTTTAGCTGTTTCAAATCCTAAAAGATGACGCTGTGAAAGTGCTGCACTCAATATGCCAGCAAATTTGGAAAACTCAGCAGTGCCCACAGGACTGGAAAAGGTCATTCCAGTCCCAAGGAAAGGCAATGTCAAAGAATGTTCAAAATATGGCACAGCTGAACTTATCTCACATGCTAGCAGAGTAATGCTGAAAATTCTTCAAGCAAGGCTTCAGCAGTATGTGAACCGTGAACTTCCAGATGTTCCAGATGAGTTTAGATAAGGTAGAGGAGCCAGAGACCAAATTGTCAACATCCGCTGGATCATCAAAAAAGCAAGAGAGTTCCAGAAAAACATCTACTTCTGCATTATCGACTACGCCAATAGTGAACCGTGAACTTCCAGATGTTCCAGATGAGTTTAGATAAGGTAGAGGAGCCAGAGACCAAATTGTCAACATCCGCTGGATCATCAAAAAAGCAAGAGAGTTCCAGAAAAACATCTACTTCTGCATTATCGACTACGCCAATGCCTTTAACTGGATCACAACAAACTGGAAAATTCTTAATGAGATGGGAATACCATACAACCTGACTTGTCTCCTGAGACATCTGTATACAGCTCAGGAAGCAACAGTTACACCTGAACATGGAACTGGTTCCAAACTGGAAAAGGAGTATATCAAGGCTGTATATTGAGAGCCTGCTCATTTAACTTATATATAGAATTGGCAGGAGAAATATCAATAACTTCAGATATGCAGATGACACCACCCTTATAGCAGAAAGCAAAGAACTAAAGAGCCTCTTGATGAAAGTGAAAAAGAAGAGTGGAAAAAGCTGGCTTTAAAACTCAACATTCAGAAAACTAAGATTATGGCCCTTGGTCCCATCACTTCATGGCCAATAGATGGGGAAACAATGGAAACAGTGACAGACTTAATTTTTTGTGCTCCAAAATCACTGTAGACAGTAACTGCAGCCATGAAAATTAAAAGCTGCTTGCTCCTTGGAAGAAAGGCTATGACTGACCTAGATAACATATTAAAAAGGAGAGACATTACTTTGCCAACAAAGGTCTGCCTAGTCAAAGCTATGGTTTTTCCAGAGTCATGTACGGATGCGAGAGTTGGACTATAAAGAAAGCTAAGCACCGAAGAATTGCTGCTTTTGAACTATGTTGTTGGAAAAGACTCTTGAGAGTCCCTTGGACTGCGAGGAGTTCCAGTCAGTCAATCCTAAAGGGAATCAGTCCTGAATATTCATTGGAAGGACTGATGCTGAAGCTGAAATTCCAATACTCTGGTCACCTGATGCAAATAATTGATTCATTGGAAAAGACCCTGATGCTGGGAAAGATNGGACTGCGAGGAGTTCCAGTCAGTCAATCCTAAAGGGAATCAGTCCTGAATATTCATTGGAAGGACTGATGCTGAAGCTGAAATTCCAATACTCTGGTCACCTGATGCAAATAATTGATTCATTGGAAAAGACCCTGATGCTGGGAAAGATTGAAGGCAGGAGGAAAGGGGGATGACAGAGGATGAGCTAGTTGGCATCATAGACTGGATGGACATGAGTTTGAGCAAGCTTCAGGAGTTGGTGATGGACAGGGAAGCCTGGAGTGCTGTATTCCATGGGGTTGCAAAGAGTTGGACACAACTGAGCAATTGAACTGATATCAGGGATAATATCTGAGAGATCTACTTTTACCTTCACTGCAATGTCATGAGATGTTACCCCAGCTCCAAACATCAGTCACAATCAGGGCATAAGAAAGGAAAGAACATACAATATCTACTTCTATCTTTTTATCAGAGATGCAAAAATTGTTCCAGAAGTTCCCCGATACTTCTTTACATGTCATTGGCCCGAACTGTCACATTATCACATCTCACTATACAAAGGTGGAGAAAAGGAGTAATTAGTTTTTCCACCCTTTAAGGTGGAAGATAACAAACGTAATAGGGGCAGATAAGAAAAGTTATGACCAACCTAGATAGCATGTTAAAAAGCAGAGACATTACCAACAAATATCCATCTAGTCAAAGCTGTGGTTTTTCCAGTAATTGTGTACAGATGTGAGAGTCAGACTATAAAGAAAGTTGAGTGCTGAAGAGTTGATGCTTTTGAACTGTGGTGTTGGAGAAGACTCTTGAGAGTTCCTTGGGATGCAAGGAGATCCAGCCAGTCCATCCCAAAGGAAATCAGTCCTGAATATTCATTGGAAGGACTGATGCTGAAGCTGAAACTCCAATACTTTGGCCATCTGATGTGAAGAACCAACTCAGTGGAAAAGACCCTGATGCTGGGAAAGACTGAAGGCGGGAGAAGGGGATAGCAGAGGTGAGATGGTTGGATGGCACCACCAACATAATGGACATGAGTTTGAGTAAACTCCGGGAGTTGGTGATGGACAGGGAGGCTTGGCATGCTGTAGTTCATGAGGTTGCAAAGAGTTGAACACAACTGAACAACTGAACTGAACTGAATGCCTATTGGAACAGCCAACCATTAGTGTCAACGTAATATGAACAGTGATGCTGCCAGGGGCTCTGAAATGAAGTCAGTTTTATGTCTTTCATTTTGGAAAGGATTTATTATAAATGTAGTTTTCTCACTGTGTCATTTCTTTTTAAATTTTTCTTTGTGTATTCTCACCTGTTTTTAATCTATAGCATGACTTCAACAACTATATAGTTCCGAGTGATATCTAATGGATATCACTTCTTTGGAAAAAAAAAATAGCTCATGAGGTGTATCATAGCTCTTCCTCATTTTGAGGATTTTTTTTTAATTCTGCTCTGGTTTCACATGTCTGTCTAGGCCATTAATGTTACTGAATGCCTGACACATCCAAAGGCTAGTATCATTTTGGAAGTAAAAAATTTTCTATTTTTGTATTTTCTTCTGGTTGTTTAGTTTTATTGTTGGCTTTACAGAAGAACTTGGGATCTTCAGATTTGGATTCTTAAATCCTCCTAATACATGATGGAGGTTATGTGAAATGTGGTTTCCATTTTTATTTTGTGTTACTCTTGTTGTGATTTTGTTGCCTCTTTCTTTTTCTTATTCCTTGAAACTTAGCCAAATAGAAGTAGAAGATACTATCTTACAAGTTTAGTTCAACTGTTTTGCCAATTTTGATTTTCATTCAAACTGATGTGGGCTTCACAACAGATTTACCCTCTGCTTTTCATGAAAACTTAAAAGCATATCTGTTAAGACTTTTTACCTTTCAACTTTGAAACATTCTGTTAATAGAACAGTACTACATCATGATGTAATATTTATTGACTCTGTAGAGATATTGCTTTGAAGGAAAAATTTTTTTAAATGTCTTGCTTTGGGTTAGAATTGGCAAAATGTGTTAAATGTGAGTGGATTTGTTTACAGTATTAACTATTTTAAACAACTCCATTTTTTAAAGTTTTCTGGTTTTTGTTGTTGTTGTTGTTGTTAAAAAAATATATATATATGTATTTTGCCATGAATGGCACTTAATAAAAATTGCATACACAAAGAATTTAGGTCAATATTTCCAGAAAAGACATAGTAAGAGAAATTAGCCCTTAAATTAAGAGCTAAATAAATCAAAGGTTGCTTAATAAATAAAAGATTGTTTTCCATATAAGCATCTTTTACTTAACATTCATTTTCAATTTTTCTTCATGCTCCTTACACATGGATCACAAATTGGGGAAAGAACATACCAATAACAGACAACTCAGGCGAAAATGCTGAACATCACTTTTGTAACAAGCTTGCAGCCAGAATAATTAGTGCAGAATCTGCCTCTAGTTACAGATACAAGACGGGCCTTTTGCTCCATGAACGTACTGACTGCATCTCATGGCCAGGCTGGGCAAGCTCCCTGAACAGAGCTGGCAGCGGCGCTTATGCACTTGCTGTCTCAACTTGCTGTTCAGAATCAAGACTGCCAGACCACTGCTGAAATTGATTGGCGTTCACACTTCATTTGAGTGGGTTTGCATTTGGACGAGGTTTCATTTTCACCTTTCTTGCTATTTCCTGAGGCAAATGAGCAATTCTGTGAGGCTGGTGTGCTTTTCAATTCTTGGATTGTTCAGTTACCCACTGGCCCCCCAAGCTTTCTTTATAGAAGAAAGGTCTGCATACTTAAACTTGAAGGTAAAAGAGTGTTATACTCAATTCCTGCATTTTTCAAGATTTTTCTTCCCTTATTTTTTTTTCTTTTTAACAGAGCTTAGGAGCTGTGTGAATGGTTGCTGACTGAGAACATTAGATATACAGTAAATTCATCATTTATCTACAGATCAAGGGTAAAATTAAACTGGAGGAAATGACCTTGTGACAGCATCGGGGAAGTATGAATCAGACTTAAAAGGGGAAAGAGTTGTTGACATACTGTTTCCCATATGATTCTTTTCACTGAGAGGGAACAATCTGTTTTCCTCTCAAGGAGCTGGCATTGGTCAAGTGCATTTTAGAAAAGTTACACTGAACTCAATTCATTCAAAGCTGTGAAGCATCTTTTAAACATTAACATACAGTACTGCTGATATTCATTTGATGTTTTTCAAAAAGCTAAAATCCAGGTTTGTAATGCCAGACTGGATCAGAATTTGGAACCTCCTACACTAATCTTGGGCAATATAAACAATCAATATTTATATACACATATGTATACATATATGCATATGTATATGCATATACATAACTTTTTTTTTTCACAGAAAGAATCTAGGCAAAATGAGACTGCCCAAAAAAATTGACCTGAATTATTCAAGTTGGAAAAAATTGTCTGGCACAAACTACCTTAACAACTAGTCAGTTCTATACTTTAGTTCTGCAATGTTCTCCTCCAAAATCATATATGATCAAAAAAGTATGGCAAGCTCAATAGATTATTTCAATTATGAAACAAATCCAGACCTTATAATTACAGCAAAGACAGATTCTTTTGAAATAAGCCCCAGATCTCAGGAACTTTCTGCACCTTCTTCCTTCTCCATGGCAATACTTTTCTTTTTTTCCACTCTTTGTCGCCTTTGCTACTGGGGAGACCTTAAAACACCCCTCAAGAAATGCCTCAAATGTCTCAGTGATTACTTCTTTGACTCTACATCTACACAGTTAGTTAAAAAAGTAAATATATTATGTATTACTTACATAAGTAGTGTTATATATACTAGAATATAAGATACCAAGGAGCAAGCAACTTAACTTGTTCTCTCCAGAACCTTAGGATATACTTGGATGATAGACTTTATCATTTGTAATATAGTTTAATCATCATTTCTGTCTTCATGAGAGATCTGCATTGTCCAATATGGTAGCCACATGTGGTTCTTTAGCACTTGATATGTTACTAATCCAAACTGAGAAATGCCATAACCATAAATATACTAACTACATTTTAAAGACTTAGAATGTAAAAACAGAGCTACCTTACACTGTGAGCATCCTGAGAATAAGAACCATACTTTACTAATTTCTATATTTAAATATCAATTGCATAAAGGGTAAAGTTATTCAGTAAATGTATGTTAACTGATTGTATATTTCAAGAGACACCATTAATATCCTAGAGCTAAGAACAAGATGCTAATTCACGGAGGCAAAAGTTACTTTAGGATTGAAACCCCTGATGTCCTTTTTGTTTTAATTTCTTAAGATATGACAGTTTGNGACTATAAAGAAAGTTGAGTGCTGAAGAGTTGATGCTTTTGAACTGTGTTGTTGGAGAAGACTCTTGAGAGTTCCTTGGGATGCAAGGAGATCCAGCCAGTCCATCCCAAAGGAAATCAGTCCTGAATATTCATTGGAAGGACTGATGCTGAAGCTGAAACTCCAATACTTTGGCCATCTGATGTGAAGAACCAACTCAGTGGAAAAGACCCTGATGCTGGGAAAGACTGAAGGCGGGAGAAGGGGATAGCAGAGGTGAGATGGTTGGATGGCACCACCAACATAATGGACATGAGTTTGAGTAAACTCCGGGAGTTGGTGATGGACAGGGAGGCTTGGCATGCTGTAGTTCATGAGGTTGCAAAGAGTTGAACACAACTGAGCAACTGAACTGAACTGAATGCCTATTGGAACAGCCAACCATTAGTGTCAACGTAATATGAACAGTGATGCTGCCAGGGGCTCTGAAATGAAGTCAGTTTTATGTCTTTCATTTTGGAAAGGATTTATTATAAATGTAATTTTCTCACTGTGTCATTTCTTTTTAAATTTTTCTTTGTGTATTCTCACCTGTTTTTAATCTATAGCATGACTTCAACAACTATATAGTTCCGAGTGATATCTAATGGATATCACTTCTTTGGAAAAAAAAAATAGCTCATGAGGTGTATCATAGCTCTTCCTCATTTTGAGGATTTTTTTTTAATTCTGCTCTGGTTTCACATGTCTGTCTAGGCCATTAATGTTACTGAATGCCTGACACATCCAAAGGCTAGTATCATTTTGGAAGTAAAAAATTTTCTATTTTTGTATTTTCTTCTGGTTGTTTAGTTTTATTGTTGGCTTTACAGAAGAACTTGGGATCTTCAGATTTGGATTCTTAAATCCTCCTAATACATGATGGAGGTTATGTGAAATGTGGTTTCCATTTTTATTTTGTGTTACTCTTGTTGTGATTTTGTTGCCTCTTTCTTTTTCTTATTCCTTGAAACTTAGCCAAATAGAAGTAGAAGATACTATCTTACAAGTTTAGTTCAACTGTTTTGCCAATTTTGATTTTCATTCAAACTGATGTGGGCTTCACAACAGATTTACCCTCTGCTTTTCATGAAAACTTAAAAGCATATCTGTTAAGACTTTTTACCTTTCAACTTTGAAACATTCTGTTAATAGAACAGTACTACATCATGATGTAATATTTATTGACTCTGTAGAGATATTGCTTTGAAGGAAAAATTTTTTTAAATGTCTTGCTTTGGGTTAGAATTGGCAAAATGTGTTAAATGTGAGTGGATTTGTTTACAGTATTAACTATTTTAAACAACTCCATTTTTTAAAGTTTTCTGGTTTTTGTTGTTGTTGTTGTTGTTAAAAAAATATATATATATGTATTTTGCCATGAATGGCACTTAATAAAAATTGCATACACAAAGAATTTAGGTCAATATTTCCAGAAAAGACATAGTAAGAGAAATTAGCCCTTAAATTAAGAGCTAAATAAATCAAAGGTTGCTTAATAAATAAAAGATTGTTTTCCATATAAGCATCTTTTACTTAACATTCATTTTCAATTTTTCTTCATGCTCCTTACACATGGACCACAAATTGGGGAAAGAACATACCAATAACAGACAACTCAGGCGAAAATGCTGAACATCACTTTTGTAACAAGCTTGCAGCCAGAATAATTAGTGCAGAATCTGCCTCTAGTTACAGATACAAGACGGGCCTTTTGCTCCATGAACGTACTGACTGCATCTCATGGCCAGGCTGGGCAAGCTCCCTGAACAGAGCTGGCAGCGGCGCTTATGCACTTGCTGTCTCAACTTGCTGTTCAGAATCAAGACTGCCAGACCACTGCTGAAATTGATTGGCGTTCACACTTCATTTGAGTGGGTTTGCATTTGGACGAGGTTTCATTTTCACCTTTCTTGCTATTTCCTGAGGCAAATGAGCAATTCTGTGAGGCTGGTGTGCTTTTCAATTCTTGGATTGTTCAGTTACCCACTGGCCCCCCAAGCTTTCTTTATAGAAGAAAGGTCTGCATACTTAAACTTGAAGGTAAAAGAGTGTTATACTCAATTCCTGCATTTTTCAAGATTTTTCTTCCCTTATTTTTTTTTCTTTTTAACAGAGCTTAGGAGCTGTGTGAATGGTTGCTGACTGAGAACATTAGATATACAGTAAATTCATCATTTATCTACAGATCAAGGGTAAAATTAAACTGGAGGAAATGACCTTGTGACAGCATCGGGGAAGTATGAATCAGACTTAAAAGGGGAAAGAGTTGTTGACATACTGTTTCCCATATGATTCTTTTCACTGAGAGGGAACAATCTGTTTTCCTCTCAAGGAGCTGGCATTGGTCAAGTGCATTTTAGAAAAGTTACACTGAACTCAATTCATTCAAAGCTGTGAAGCATCTTTTAAACATTAACATACAGTACTGCTGATATTCATTTGATGTTTTTCAAAAAGCTAAAATCCAGGTTTGTAATGCCAGACTGGATCAGAATTTGGAACCTCCTACACTAATCTTGGGCAATATAAACAATCAATATTTATATACACATATGTATACATATATGCATATGTATATGCATATACATAACTTTTTTTTTCACAGAAAGAATCTAGGCAAAATGAGACTGCCCAAAAAAATTGACCTGAATTATTCAAGTTGGAAAAAATTGTCTGGCACAAACTACCTTAACAACTAGTCAGTTCTATACTTTAGTTCTGCAATGTTCTCCTCCAAAATCATATATGATCAAAAAAGTATGGCAAGCTCAATAGATTATTTCAATTATGAAACAAATCCAGACCTTATAATTACAGCAAAGACAGATTCTTTTGAAATAAGCCCCAGATCTCAGGAACTTTCTGCACCTTCTTCCTTCTCCATGGCAATACTTTTCTTTTTTTCCACTCTTTGTCGCCTTTGCTACTGGGGAGACCTTAAAACACCCCTCAAGAAATGCCTCAAATGTCTCAGTGATTACTTCTTTGACTCTACATCTACACAGTTAGTTAAAAAAGTAAATATATTATGTATTACTTACATAAGTAGTGTTATATATACTAGAATATAAGATACCAAGGAGCAAGCAACTTAACTTGTTCTCTCCAGAACGTTAGGATATACTTGGATGATAGACTTTATCATTTGTAATATAGTTTAATCATCATTTCTGTCTTCATGAGAGATCTGCATTGTCCAATATGGTAGCCACATGTGGTTCTTTAGCACTTGATATGTTACTAATCCAAACTGAGAAATGCCATAACCATAAATATACTAACTACATTTTAAAGACTTAGAATGTAAAAACAGAGCTACCTTACACTGTGAGCATCCTGAGAATAAGAACCATACTTTACTAATTTCTATATTTAAATATCAATTGCATAAAGGGTAAAGTTATTCAGTAAATGTATGTTAACTGATTGTATATTTCAAGAGACACCATTAATATCCTAGAGCTAAGAACAAGATGCTAATTCACGGAGGCAAAAGTTACTTTAGGATTGAAACCCCTGATGTCCTTTTTGTTTTAATTTCTTAAGATATGACAGTTTGGGAACAATTTCAAAGATTTCTTCTTACAGATAATTTGATGTTATTTCTACAGCCTATGTCTTCGTGTCTACAATCCTTCTGTTATTTGACCTGGTACATTCTACAGAGGTGATTTTCCTCTAATGCAGAGGGGATTGATGCTATCTTCTGATCCTCCAGCAGGATCACTAGCTAGGTTGAAATGAAAAAGGTGGCCAACGATAGCACCATGCTCCAGCAAATCTGCTCATTTACCACCAGCATTCCACTTAGCTGTCTGGGAAGCCTCAGGAGATCCAAAATGCATTTTTCATGAGTTGCATAAAGGAGAGGAAAATCTCTAGGAAATAGATGTTGTTTTGGAACATCCAAGATTTAGGTAAGTTATTATCTCCTATGGGCTTCTAGAATCTAAGTTTAGCCTCTGAAGGCTCCAGAGTTTGGAATATTTTTGGCGAATGATAGAGGCATAAATGCTGTGCAATCTTATTTGCTGTGGTCCCAAAATAAATGATTGATAGAGTGCCATGCTATGCTCAGTCATGTCCAACTCTCTGTGACCCCATGGATTATAGCCCTCCAGGCTCCTCTGTTCATGGAATTTTCCAGGCAAGAATGCTGGAGTGTGTTGCCATTTCCTCCTCTGGTGAATCGTCCCTACCCAAGGATCAAACCTGAGTCTCCTGCATTGGCAAGTGGTTTTTTTGTTTTTTTTTTTAATCACTGTGTCACCTTTGGTGAAGGGTAGAGGCATAAAGGCTGTGACAATCTTATTTGCTGCGGTCCCAAAANTGTTGCCATTTCCTCCTCTGGTGAATCGTCCCTACCCAAGGATCAAACCTGAGTCTCCTGCATTGGCAAGTGGTTTTTTTGTTTTTTTTTTTAATCACTGTGTCACCTTTGGTGAAGGGTAGAGGCATAAAGGCTGTGACAATCTTATTTGCTGCGGTCCCAAAATAAATAGTTGATAGAGTAAAGGATACTAAAGAAATACGTCAACTAAATGCAGCATATAATCTGGTTTATATCCCAAATCAATGAACGTATTTCTGGAACAACTGATAAAATTTGATTAAAGTATATAAAACAATATTATAGTAATGTTAATTTAATAATTTTCATAAATATACTATAGTTATGTATGTTCATTAGCAGTCATATTACTCCCATATTCTAGCTACTGTAAATAACGCTGCAATGAACATTGGGGTGCATGTGTCTTTTTTAGCTATGGTTTCCTCAGGGTATATGCCCAGTAGTGGGACTACTGGGCTGTATGGTAGTTTTGTTTGTAGTTTTTTAAGGAATCTCCATATTCTTCTCTATAATGGTTGTATCAGTTTGCATTCCCCCCAACAGTGTAAGAGGGTTCCCTTTTCACCATACCCTCTCCAGCATTTATTGTTTGTAGACTTTTGATGATGGCCATTCTAATCAATGTGAGAGGATACCTCGTTGTAGTTTTGATGTGCATTTCTCTAATAATGAGTGATGTTGAGCATTTTTTGTGTGTTTATTAGCTAGCTGTATGTCTTTGGAGAAATATCTGTTTACAACTTCTGGCCACTTTTTTATTGGGTTGTTTGTGTTTCTGGTATTGAGCTGCATGCTGCTGCTGCTGCTAAGTCGCTTCAGTTGTGTCCGATTCTGTGCAACCACATAGATGGCAGCTCACCAGGCTCCCCCGTCCCTGGGATTCTCCAGGCAAGAACACTGGAGTGGGTTGCCATTTCCTTCTCCAATGCATGAAAGTGAAGTTGCTCAGTCATGTCCGACTCGTAGAGACCCCATGGACTTCAGCCTACCAGGCTCCTCCATCCAAGGGATTTTCTAGGCAAAAGTAATGGAGTGGGTTGCCATTGCCTTCTCCGTGAGCTGCATGAGCTGCTTGTATATTTTAGATATTAATTCTTTGTCAGTTGTTTCATTTGCTATTATTTCCTCCTACTCTGAGGGTTATCTTTTCACCTTGTTTTTAGTTCCCTTCATTGTGCAAAAGTTTTTAAGTTTAGTTAGGCCCCATTTGTTTATTTTTGTTTTTATTTCCATTATTCTTAGAGGTGGATCATAGAGGATCTTGCTTTGATTTATGTCAGAGAGTGTTCTGCCTATGTTTCCCTCTAAGAATTTTATAGTTTTTGGTCTTACATTTAGGTCTTTAATCCAATTTGAGTTTATTTTTCTGTATTGGTGTTAGGGAGTGTTCTAATTTCATTCTTTTATACATAGTTGACCAGTTTTTCCAGCACCACTTATTGAAGAGACCATCTTTTGTCCACTGTATATTCCTGCCTCCTTTATCAAAGGTAAGGTGTTCTTAGGTATGTGGATTTCTCATTGGGCTTTCTGTCTTATTCCATTGGTCTATGTTTCTGTTTTTGTGCTGGTACCACACTGTCTTGATGACTGGCTTGTAGTATAGTCTGAAGTCAGGAAGGTTGATTCCTCCAGTTCTATTCTTCTCTCTTAAGACTGCTTTGGCTATTCAGGGCCTTTTCTGTTTCCATACAAACTGTGAAATTATTTACTCTCATTCTGTGAAAAATACCATTGGAAGTTTGATAGGGATTGCACTGAATCTAGGTGTTCAGCTGAGTCTAGATGTTCTAGAATCAACAGATGAATGGGTAAGGATATTGAAGTACATATATATATATACACAATGGAATATTACTTGACTATAAAAAGGAACACTTTTGAGTCAGTTCTAATGAGGTGGATGAACCTAGAGCCTATTACACAGAGTGAAGTAAGTTAGAAAGAGAAAGACAACTCTCATATATTAATGTACATATATGGAATCTAGAAAGATGGTACCAATGATCCGAGGTGCAGGGCAGCAAAGGAGACACAGACATAAACAGGCTTTGGACACAGTGGGAAAAGGAGAGGGTGGGATGGCCTGAGAGAATAGCATTGAAACATATACATTACCAGATGTAAAATAAATACCCAGTGGGATTTTGATGGATGACACAGGGAACCCAAAGCCAGTGCTCTGTGACAACTTGGCGAGATGGGATGGTGAGGGAGGCGGGAAGGGAGTTCAAGAGGGAGGGGACACATGTATGCCTATGGCCATTTCATGCTGATGTATG
The DNA here is from genome assembly GCA_006410675.1 of Oreotragus oreotragus. Taxonomy (NCBI): domain Eukaryota; kingdom Metazoa; phylum Chordata; class Mammalia; order Artiodactyla; family Bovidae; genus Oreotragus; species Oreotragus oreotragus. The sequence continues at coordinate 163,419 of SJYX01004779.1, forward strand.
ACAGAGGCCACCACAACATTGAAAAGCAATTACCCTCCAGTTAAAGTAAATGAATTTTAAGAATTGATATTACTCAATGTTTAAAAACAGAATTTTTATATTTTATAAAATTCAGAAGCTTTGACCATTTGAAGAAGTTTTCTGAATTTTTAAGTTCCATAATTATAAATATAACTATATAATATCTACAGTTATTCATACTGAATTTTCTGAACAACATAGGGTTCTGGTGACCAAATAATATTTTCTATCAATTACTCTGAATGATTAAAACATATTTATTCTGTTGGATGAAGTTATTAGTTTATTTAAGATAAAGTTAAGTCAAATATGTATGGATGTTTTATTATGTCTGCTCTCTATATTGACTTAAAATATGCACTTTCAGCCTAAATTCTCTCTTTTAATCTACTTTTGAAAAAATTCAACTTACTCTCAAAATGCTGAGGGCATTTCACATTCCATGTTGTGTAAATTAATGTTTATTCCTGACTTGGGCACTGGGAATTATTCACTGTTTTGAGGAACAAAGTGAAATGATCCAGTTGAAGTTTTAAAAAGATATCTGTGGTGACAGAGCAAAGCAAAGATAGCAAAGAGATGAGACTGGGAGTATTGTGAATGTATCAGCAGCAGATGATAGGGAGCATAACTGGACAATGGCAATAAGAAAAAGAGGGTCCAGTTATAAAGGTCATTTCAGAAACAGTATATCATGAATGCCCACACTAAGGCTGAAAGAACTCATATTTACACACAGTTGCCAAGGCTGATGACCTAGAGGGTAATGGACTTGAGAGAGCACACCCAACTAAGGAAGGGTATATAGAGAAGATATTTTTATATTACTTTATCACTGCTTATCATTTGGAAAATTCTTTTCTTTAATATATTCTCTTTAAGATTCATTTTCCATAAAAATTCACACAGGAGTCTATTATTGCTAACATCTGGGGGATTTGCTTGTAGAAATTTCTGGATCAACAGCATTTCTAAGGAGTCAGGCTCATCCGCATAGATCTACAAGGTTGAAATGTTTTCTGGAGACACTACTTACCATGGGTCACTATGCTTTTTAACTTTTTAGATTTTGCATAGGAAGTGCCATCCTCAGCTTTAGAACATTACCATGTAAAGGAAGGGACAGGTGATATTTTCCAAACAGTTCACAATTTATGTTTCTTTAAATATGGTATTACATGGTAGGAAAATTTCCTGAGAGACCAAAAAATAAAAAAAATAAAAATTATAAGAAAAAGAAAGAAAGACCAAAAGAAAGAATCAACTGTTCCAATACAAGTCACATGTAGAATAACCCAGAAAATAACTGACTGAGTAGCAAGCAGCTGTGAGAGTTTAAAATGCTAGTCACAATCAAAAGTCTTCATCAAAAGCTGACTGCAACCAGCCAATGTTTTCATAACGGATGTGCTAAAGGATCTCCAGCCAAGAGGCAGAAATGAATAAAGCGAAAATTACTGCTATTACCCTGAGCTGAAGATGACCGATGAGGCCAAGCCGACCAGTGAGATTTGAAAGTCAGCAAGCTGCAAGTGATGCCGGAGACCTGGTCTGCTCCTAGTCTCAGGGATCCGACCTCACTCATTGGCAGTAATCACTGCTAAAGGCCTGTCATCATCCACTTTTTATCACTGCAAGGGGACATGAGTGCCACAGCCATACCACAGCATTCCCTCCTTCATCAGTACCTGAAATTTGCTACTGTCCTGTGAAATCTGTTCTTTTAAGAGATTTGCGTTCCTCAATTTCTAAATTCCCTTTAGTGTGAGTTTCCCACCTTAGGAAAAAGGCCTTGTGCTTGATGTGAAGTGCCGACTCATTGGAAAAGATCCTGATGCTGCGAAAGTCTGAAAGCAAAATAAAAGAAGGTGATAGAGGATGAGATGGTTAGATAACATCACTGACTCAATGGACATGAATTTGAGCAAACTCTGGAAGATAGTAAAGGACAGGGAAACCTGGCATGCTGCAGTCCATGGGGTCGCAAAGAGTCAGACATGACTTAGTGACTGAACAACTTCATTAACTAATTGATTTTAGTACTGCCTGAAGGCACACTTAATCTAAATTACCCTTGGCTTTAAACAACATGAAATCACCTCTTAATAGCTTAACCTTGCCAAACTCCTATTTGTATTTTAACTAATGATGTTGTGGGGGTTTTGCTGTTTATATTCAGTAGACAGTTTGCTATTTTCTCCAAAACCCTTCATCTTTTCATCACCTCCAACACATATGCACATGAATGCACACACACACACACACACACACACTCACACATATAATCCAAATGGAAACATTTTAGTCCTATATGTTCTAAAATAGGTGAGTCTGATTTAGCAAATACGTGACTAAATCTAGGGTTTAAAGTAGCTGGTACTGAAGATAGTGGATAATGCCAAGGATTCTAGGCCTAGGGTTTAAAAGAGTAGTTTCAGCTTTAATTCTTCTGAAAATGTATCCATTCTTGTTATGCATCCAGCAGCCATCCTGCCCTGCAAACGGTAACTTAACTCAGGCATTGACTGGCTTTCCTGAGCTACCGCATCATATTTTCTGCTAATCTTTCAGACAAAGGAGAAGCTGAGCAAGTCCCAGTTCCAAATGTGTCTCTCCTTGACAACTCCTATCTTATCCAGGCCCCAAAGGGCCAAAGTTCTGCCATTAATAGGTCTGACCCTGGTAGCTCCTGCACAGATGAGAATCCAGCATGACCATAGCCGAGTGCTTCTGACCTACAAACACTCTAAGCCAACAAGCAGTCTCCTGTGTCTGGACTGAAGCTAGTGCTCTGAGGCTCACTGGGCTGCCACGACACTTGACCCCAACTGAGTGCAGCTGGTGTGTCTCACTAGCCCCATACCTGGGGCTCTGAGTCCAGATCTCCAACATGGCTCCCTCAAACCGAAGCTTAATCTCAATGACCTTGACTATTTCTGCAATGATTTCTCCCCAGATTAGATCCTGCTTCTCAAATAAATTCATATCTCTGACACTGGTCACTGCTATCACTCAAAAGTGCCACCAAGTCCTCTAGAATCGGCCACTTCAGAATAGTGGCTCTTGACCCTGGGCATGAATTGGAATCAACTCAAGATTCAACTCCATTCCCTCAGATTGAGAAACACTGCCTTAAATACCAAAGCCAGTCTGGGCCAATGTGCAGTTTTGCACATGATTCTAGCGTGGAAGCTGTTTCAAGCTTTCTAAGGAAGCGTTCAGGCTGTAAATCATAAGATAGTAAAATGTGTAATATTCTGGTTATCATCGCTGTATAATTTATTGTCATGTTAATCATAGGATGATTAAATTGCTGCTTCAACAGCTTCATGGCATTAGGGAATCTTCCTCCAACCCCGCTAGTGGTCATCTCTATTTGGTAGCTTCCTGTTCTGGCCCATCAGGTCTGCAGTCATGCCACCTGTTGGCACACCCAAAGGGACATATCTTAAACCACTTGTTCATCCCATTTCACAACACAGCTCCTCCTTTCTTTCTACTCTCTTTGGTTTTTGACCTTGGGATTCTTTTTGACTCACTACTACTTATGGTTAGCCCTGCTACCACAGCCAAAGGAAGACTCAGTTTTCTCCTTCGTCTGAATCCAACTTGCCCTCCAGGTGAAAGGCCTTCAACTGCCCTTATAAAACTATCTACTTAGATATGCATAGATTTAAAGAGGGTATCTAGAATTTTTTGTCCTTATTTTTATGTAGATTAAGATACATATTGTAATAATATCTTTACAATAAAAGAACAGAAAAAAGTAACTTCCATTTTGGTAGAAAGGAAACTAAATAATATAATCTGCCTGTTTTCTGAAGTCCAACTATCAAATTTCTATAAGCAGAATCCTCACCAAGTTGTCCATGGTCTTCCTAATTGATGCCCATGTTTTCTCAAACCCTTTTGGTACCCCATATTGTTGATAGTTTAGGATGTACTGAATGTTAGATCTTTCTTGTGATACAATATTTATGTGTGGATTTAGCATGCCAATCTCAAAATCATTGCAGATGGTGACTGCAGCCATGAAATTAAAAGATGCTTGTTCCTTGGAATAAAAGCTCTGACAAACCTAGACAGTGTATTAAAAAGCAGAGACATTACTTTGCTGACAAATGTCCATATAGTCAAAGCTATGGTTTCACCAGTAGTCATGTACAGATGTGAGAGTTGGACCATAAGGAAGGGTGAGTGCCAAAGAATTGATGCTTTTGAACTGTGGTGTTGGATAAGACTCCTGAGAATCCCTTAGACTCCAAGGAAATCAATCTTGAGTATTCATTGCAAGGACTTAGGCTGAAGTTCAAGCTCTAATATTTTGGCCACCTGATGTGAAGAGCCAACTCATTGGCAAATATCCTGATGCTGGGAAATATTAAAGGCAGGAGAAGAGGATGACAAAGGATGAAATGGTTGGATGGCATCACCGACTCAATGGACATGAGTTTGGGCAAGCTCTGGGAGATGATGAAGAACAGGGAAGCCTGGTGTGCTGCAGTCCATGGGGTGGCAAAGAGTCAGACACAACTGAGCAACTGAACAACAACAACTCCTGATCTAAAAGATTCATTGATTTCAAATTTTCTAGAGAAATGACCCTCACTTGATGGAGCATATCATATTAGGAAAAGGGACAGAGTATAGGGGAGATGCTCCTGAAAGCAGCTGCAATATTATAATTCCAAACCATATTCAGAAAACTTTCAAAAACCATGTACTTCTTCCACAATAAAACTTACAGAAGGGACAGCTCATTTACTCATCCATGATGAATACCTGTTTAAAGTTGTTCATCATGGATGAACTACATAGTATGTGTAGCATATACTGTTCTTGCTATTCTACTAGCTACAGGGGAAATCTTCATTGGCATGTGAAAAGAATGCAGACAAGCTGTAGAAGAGAGTCATGCTGAAACAAAAACCCAAACTGAAATCTCAGAAAAGCTCCACAGAGTGGAAAACTGCAGTTCTGCTACAAGCCTCAACTCTGATAGTTCCTCAGCAGCCACACAGAGGGTTGAATGGTGGTCTTCAAAAGATAAGACCATGTTCTAAGTCCTGCAGGCTGTGAATGTTGCCATCATTTACATAAAGGATCTTGAATATGTATAACTTCAAGATGAGATAAGCCTGGTTTATATGGTGGATAGGGGGGATATGGGGGGAATCTAAATGCAAACACAGTTAAATGTCATAAGAGACACACAGAGAGACACAGAGGGAAAGAGGAGAAGGCCATATGACAGAGGCAGAGATTAAAAAGATGCATCCGCATGCCAGAGAACAGCTGGAACCATCAGAAGCTGGAAGAGATGAAGAAAGATTCTCTGCTAGAGAAGGTGCATGGTCCTGCTGGCACACCTTAATTACAGACTCTGGCCTACAGAACTGTGAAAATATAAATTTCTATGTTTTAAGCCATGAAGTTTGTGGCAATTTGTTACAGCAACCACAGAAAGTTAATAAAACCATATACTGTAATTTGTAGTAACTTTTTCTCACCCTGTAGCAACAGAGAGTGTGCATAGTTGATATATAATAAATTATTAATGGACACCAGACCCATTGCTTTATATAGATTAAGGACTACCTCTAGGGTAGGAGAGAGTGAAAGGGTAACCTAAATTGATTCAAAATTATTATTCTGCCCATACAACATTCAGACTCTTACCTTAGGAAAGATACAGCATCTTTTTCTTCTCTTATCTACCATGAACTACATCAAACAAGACAGGGGGTAAGTACATACATCACAAAGAATTATTGAATTTTTTTTAATGCAGTGTACTTGATATACCAGTGAACTGTTCCCCAAATAATTCCAAAAACATACTTTAGTTATATTTTACACAGGATGTACAGTGATTGGACCCTTGCTTTTTGTTCTTTTCAGGTTGAAAACATCTTCCATTGACCTCATTAACTACTAATAAAGCAAGTACCTCATAAGTGAATTTTACTTGGCAAAAGTAGATTAGGAAATCCTACATTTATTCTCAAATCATTCAAAGTTCTAATTTTATTACATAGTAATTATAAAGATAAACCACAAACCAAGATATAGTCAATGTTGAATGTAAAGAATTTTTACATGCAAATAAAAGAAATTTTTTAAATCACAAAACATAAAATGGCATAGAAAGTAGTAAAAGACTAGTAAAAAAAAATTAAAACAGGAAAATAGAGAAAAAATTCTTATCAGTAATGTTTCTGTACACTTGGTCTTAGCTACATAAACAGCTTGGGTGGTTAATTAAGCAGTTGAGAAAAGACAGATGAGGAGTGAAGGAAACGGAAATAAATAAAACTCTAAGTGAGAATTTTCTGACAAATGTGCCTTCTTGGTTAATTTTTACATCCAGAGCTAAGCAACATCTGCATTGCTTGCACTTCCTTTCATTACCCAAGCACCAATCACTTACTCATTTATCATTCCTATACATACATATTACTAAAATGTGATGATTCGTCACTATTCATTGATCAAATAACATTCAGAATTACCTTCCAAATGCTTTGCACGTAGAGATGACCAGGTAACTAAAAATCTTTGATGCTTCCTTTTCATAACACCTCCATGAAAAGATTCAGTAAACCTGATTTCTTTTAATTTCTCTCATTAGCAAAGGGACTGTGCTCTCTCACTCTGGATAGGCCAGCATGCCTCTCTCCCTCCATGCCTGTTCATTCCACATGCTTTCATGTGCAAATGGACACAAATTGCTGTCAATTGGGAACATTCAGAAACCATTTGCCTTGATTTTCCTTAAGTAAAATATAAAAAGAACTAGGAGCAAATACATAGGACTATTATGCAAGAAGACTCTTTAATATGTTGCTTGGATGCTCAGTCCCAAGGAAAACACTATTTATAAGTTGAGCAGATAAGACTTTGTCAATCAGAACTTAGACCACTATCCTTCCGGAAAGTGGCAGCTTTTAGGGGAATGGGTTGTATATATGAAATGGAAAGAAATATGGTCTCTACATGAGTCATTTTTGCAGCCTTCTCAGAACCTACCCAGGGGTCAACTGCAGGTATTCAGAAATTGTTTATTGACTGCAGTGGGCATGTGGACTTCTGTTTTCCAAGTTGCAGAGTCTCATTTAGAGATGTTGTTAAAGGCCTCCTGCTCTATTATCCCTATTAGAAGTCTGTAGAATCTTTAACTCACATCAGCCACACATCTAAACTTTGTTCTGAGCAAACTGCTGAAGGCAGCTGCCCTGACATTTCCCTCCATAGGTAAGTAGAGCTAAAGACTTGGGCTGAATTCAATGAGAGAAAATGAACTGTTGTGAAAGGACATGATCTCGTCTAAACTGAATCTGAAAAACCCCTTCAAACACATATTAGACTGTCTCTCTCTTCTCTCCTTTCCTCCTTCCATCTCTGTCTTTCTCTGGCAGGCAGAAGATGGGAAAACACTGACTAGGTAAGCTCTGTTCTACATGCTTTATCTTACTTAATTCAGTTCTATTTACAACACTGCCCTTGGAGAAATCTGAACTCAGCATTATGCCAACTCACTGGTCAAGGGTGTAGACTGAATGTATAGTCAATAGCAACAACATCCATTATCTTCTTCCTACACCATGATACCTCCAAGTACATGGGCTCAAAAAAAATTGGTCAATGGAGAAGCCTTAGAGTTCAGCCAACAGGTAAGCAGACTACATGAAAAAGAACTTTTAAAATTAAAAAGAAAATAGTATTGTATTTACCACTGAACATCCTTTTCGGAAAGAGCAGACTTGAGTGCAGATAAGGAGAAATTGCTGTGTTAGACCTTGCAGTCTTTTCCTAGGACCCGTCGCTCCAAAGATCACCGAGACTCGGATTCGATGCAAACAAGCAGGAGGATTTATTGGGCCGGCGCGCCGGGGTTCAGTCACCTCTAGGGAGGAACGAACCCCGAATAGTCGTTACAGAGCAGTTTTTAAGCACAAAAACCACAAACAGGTACAGCTAGGGTGGGGACAGTCTAATTGGTGCACAGGTCTTAACCTTTACAGGGATAGGCTCATTTGTTATCAGGTCGAAACGGCTGGTCGGGCCACATTCTGACGGTTAGCTGTTTCCTGGAAAGACAATTTTTTTTGAAAGTCCCCGAAGGAAAAATAACCCTGGAGAGAGCCTAAAGGCCACATTCCATGAGATAAGAGCCTGCTCTCAAAGGTTTAGCAAAAATTTAACTTTTCCTCTCATTCCCCTCTTCTTTTTGTCCAGATTCCAATCTTGAAATCATAGACTGAGGTCTCCTTGGGGAAGTGCCGCATATTGTTGTCTCAGCATGAGTACTTGCACGGTACTTATTTGATCCCTGATGAATGAGATTAATTGGTTGAGGATACAGGGTCCTATAGTTAGGAGGAGGAGTAGAATGATTAATGGCCCCATCAGAGTGGACATCAGGGTGGCAAACCACGGGGTTTTGTTGAACCAGGACTCAAACCATCCTTGGGCGTTTTCCCTTTCTTTCTGCCTATTTGCCAGTCTTTCTCTTAACTTATTCATGGAGTCGGTGATGACCCCAGAATGGTCCACATAGAAACAACATTCTTCCTTGAGAGCTGCGCATACCCCACCCTCTTTCAGGAACAGGAGGTCTAGGCCTCTCCGGTTTTGCATCACTACTTCAGACAGAGAGGTTAAAGATTCTTTTAATTTAGTGATGGAATCTTCTAGGACCCGAAGGTCGGCATCTATGGCCTGTTGTAAACTAGCATAGTATTGGGGCTGCTGGATGAGGGCTGTCGTGCCGGTCCTGACTCCAGCAGCTACTCCGAGGCCCAAGAGGACCGCCAGAGTGAGAGTTACCGGCTCTCTTTTTGCCCGGTGGCTTCCCTCATAGGCATCCAAAAAAGAGTCGTCGGGGTGGTAGATGAGTCGGGGTATCAACCGTACTAACACACAGAAATCACCCGAACCATTAAACACTGCCATAGACACACAGGGCGTAAGACCCGTATTACACGCCCACCATCCATCTTCAGGGGGAAGGAGGTAGCCAGTGGAGTTGAGGCTGTTTCTAGTGCTATTGCAAAGGTGTGTCTGAGTTGGGGACGGGGAGCCTATACACAGTCCTTGCCCTGTTACAGCAGAGAGGGTGAGCCTGACTACCCCTCTCTGCTGCCACCGGCATCGACCGGGGGAATCGGAGTTATTTACCGTTCCTGTTATTCCTATAGCTTCATAGTAAGGCGGGGGAGCTGCGTAGCAGAGCCAGCAAGATCTGGTGGCCTCCGGGTTGGTAGCGTTCAGGACCTTGAAAGCTTTGTTAACTAGAGTCAGCATTCTGTCCTGGGTTGAGGACACATTACTAGGGGTTGTTACAGTTTCTGGTGCTGCCCTCTGACTCCCATTAATGGAAGCTTGCCCCTGAGGATGTAAGACGGGGTTAGGTCCAACGCCTGTAGGGGGCGGAGACTCTATCTTTAGTCTAATAGTGAAGGTGAGGCCATCGTCATAGCGTTCTTTATACAGCCGTAAGCCCCACGAGTAACCCCTTGCCCAGTCTGAGCTCTTTTTTTGTTTTCCCTGATCAGTGAATTTGATATGAAGTGGATGGCACCAGGTTTCGCATTCAGGGATGTTAGTCCAACTGGGATTACCTTGGCTTCCAGTCGGGTGGTGGGTGTAATTGGCCTTGACTGTAATGAAGTCCCAGCTGGAAGACGGCTTCCAGTAAGCATCGCCAGTAGTCTCACAACCCCAGTGCCGACAATAGAATGCATCTCTTCCCCCGCAATAGCTCAAGGCGCGACCCCGATGGAACCCCGGACATACATAAAAGGTGAGTGATCTTAACATACTCCTTCTATCTTTAGCGGCGCAACCCCCCCAAGGATCAAGTCCCCATCTATCATGGGCGAGGGGTGTAGAGGGGGCTCTACTAAAGTCAGAGTATCCCTCGAGGTCCCAGTTAGCGGGGGCCCCTACTGCCAACTTACAGAGATCTGGGTAAAGGTCAGGCCACCAGGTGGACGGCGGAGTGACATTGGTACTGGACCATACGACATCTCCTACCTGTGAAACCACCTGCCACGTCAGTAGTTGAGGCTGATGGGGATTAAACAAGCTCACAGTCGGGAGAATCAGGAAGAGGGCTGCAAGCCCGAAGATCGGCAGAGTTTGAGTTTTAAGGGGTGGGAAGTACGGTGTGCCTTCCATTGAGGTGATGGTTCAGGAGCGGCTTTGACGTGGGAGGCGTGGATCCAGGACGAAATCCCGTCGACCTTGACAGCAGTAGGGGTGGTGAGCAAGACGATGTAGGGTCCCTTCCACCTGGGCTCAAGGCTTTGTTGTCGGTGTCGGCGGACGTAAACGGAATCTCCCACCTGGAACGGGTGGGCTTCTCCTGGGGTGCCGGGCTGATAGGCTTCGGCGAGCTGGGTCCACACCTCTCTCTGAACCAGTTGGAGTCCTTTTAGCCTAGCACACAGATCACCGTTATTAAAACTGCGGGGGTCGAATCCCTCCCTGAGAGACAGTATAGGGGGAGGTGCCCCATACAGGATCTCGAAAGGGGAAAGACTGAAACGAGAGGGGGTGTTCCTTACTCGGAACAGGGCCAGGGGAAGGAGCACCGTCCAGTCAGTACCGCCAGTCTCCAAGGACAATTTAGTTAGGGTCTCTTTTAGAGTCCTATTCATCCTTTCTACCTGTCCTGAACTCTGGGGTCTGTATGCACAATGTAATTTCCAATTGGTCCCCCAAAACTTAGCTACCTCCTGGCTTACTTGGGCAGTAAAAGCTGGCCCATTATCTGACCCTAACATCTTTGGTGCCCCAAAACGTGGAAAGATTTCTTCTAAAATCTTTTTGGCCACCGTGAGTGCATTTTCGTTCTTGGTGGGGAAAGCTTCCACCCACCCCGAGAAGGTATCTACAAAAACCAGTAGATATTTGTTGCCGTACCTTGCAGGACGTACCTCGGTGAAATCTACTTCCCAATAAGTCCCCGGCCGGTCTCCACGCAGCCGCTTACCTTGGCCCGCTTTGTTTTGGCTGGCATTTACCTCTTGGCAGGGCCTGCAGTTCTGGACCACTTGTTCAGCCATTTTGAGAAGTCCCGGCATTTCATATCCTGTCTTATTTAAAAGGGAGACTAGCTTTTTAGCCCCCAGGTGAGTCCAATGGTGCATTTGCTCTAACATCTCTTTAGCTTCTTCTGTCTTCATAGCCTGTCTTCTTTTAGGCCGCGGAGAGGGGCTGTCCTCATCCTCGGAGCGAATGACCAGCAATTCCGGTATCTCGCCTTTTGTCGCCACTTCTCGCGCGACCCGGTCAGCCATGTTGTTTCCCTTTGTCACTGGGGACTGATTTTTCTGATGCCCGGGGCAATGGATTATACTGACTTTCTCGGGTAGCATAAGGGCGGCTAGCAACGCCAGGATTTCATCTTTATTTTTAATTTCTTTACCAGCCGACGTAAGGAGCCCTCTTTGCTGATATATGGCCCCATGGACATGCGCAGTTGCGAAGGCATATCTACTGTCAGTGTAGATGTTAACCTTTTTTCCCTGTGACAGTTCCAGAGCCTTTGTGAGGGCAATCAACTCGGCTTTTTGGGCTGATGTCCCTTGAGGCAGGGCGGTCGCCCAGATTACATCGGTCCCATCTACCACTGCTGCCCCTGCCCGCCGCTTACCTTCTTCGAGGAAACTGCTTCCATCCGTATACCATGTTACCTCGGCATCCCGGAGTGGCTGGTCGGAAAGATCTCGGCGGGTTCCATGGACCTCAGCCAGCACTTCCTGGCAGTTGTGCGTCACCTCGGATTGGTCGGGGTCTGGTAGTAGCGTGGCAGGGTTAAGTCCTGCAGCTGGCGTGAACTTGATTCGCTCAGAGTTCAGGAGCAGCGTCTGGTAGTGGGTCATCCTGGCGTTGGTCAGCCATCTCTCAGGGGGTTGACGAATCACACTCTCTAGGGCGTGAGGTGCGGTGACGACCAAGTTCTGCCCCAATGTCAGTTTGTCCGCATCCTTCACTAGAACCGCCACGGCCGCCACTATGCGCAAACAGTTGGGCCAGCCGGCAGCTACAGGGTCCAGCTTTTTCGACAGGTATGCTACGGGGCGATTCCATGGCCCCAGTCTCTGGGTGAGGACCCCCTTTGCAACGCCTCTGTTCTCTGCCACATAGAGATGAAACGGCTTGTTCACGTCTGGAAGTCCCAGGGCAGGAGCTGACAACAAGGCTCGCTTAATGTTGTCAAAAGCTTTCTGCTCGCCCTCTCCCCAGACGAAGGGTGTACTGCCCTTCGTCAGGGGGTACAAGGGGGCGGCCATCTCCGCGAACCCCAGAATCCAGAGCCTGCAGAATCCTGCAGTTCCCAGGAATTCTCTAACTTGTCGAGAATTCCTGGGGGCCGGTATCCTAGCCACAGCTTCTTTCCTGGCCTCTGAAAGCCATCGCTTCCCGTCCTTGATCTGATACCCCAGGTAACTGACCTGCCGCCGGCAGATCTGAGCTTTCTTGGCTGAAGCGCGGTAACCGAGGGATCCGAGTTCGGTTAGCAGGTCCTCGGTTCCCTTCATGCACTCTTCTTTGGTGTCAGCGGCCAGGAGCAAGTCATCTACATATTGAAGCAGAGTTACCTGGGGATTGGAGGCACGGAAATGTGCGAGGTCCTGGTGGAGGGCTTCGTCAAAGATCGTTGGCGAGTTTTTGAATCCCTGCGGCAGCCTGGTCCATGTCAGCTATCCAGAAAGTCCTGAAAGGGGATCTTTCCATTCAAAAGCAAAAATAGGCTGACTGACGGGGCTAAGTTTCAGACAGAAGAAGGCATCCTTTAGATCTAAGACGGTGTACCACTTTCGGCTGGGGGGAAGTGTGCTCAGCAGGTTGTAGGGGTTGGGTACCGTCGGGTGTAGGTCGGCCACCCGTTTGTTGACTTCTCTCAAATCCTGCACAGGCCGATAGTCGCCTGTTCCGGGTTTGCGGACCGGGAGCAGAGGGGTGTTCCAGGCTGACTGGCACTTTATTAGTATTCCTAATCTGAGGAGCCGCTGGATATGAGGGCGGATCCCGTCTCTGGCCTCTCTGCTCATCGGGTACTGACGGACAGATATGGGGGTAGAGGAGGCCTTGACTTCCACCACCACCGGGGGCTGGCGGACCGCCATCCCCATTCCTGAAACTTCAGCCCAGGCTAGAGGGGTCTTAGCCAACCATTCCTGCATATCAGCGGCCTCAGAGGAGGGGCCTTCAAACAGCCTATGTTCATCTTCCAGTCTCAGGGTCAAAACCTGTAGTGGCCTCCCCTTTCCGTCTGTTACTGTGGCACCGTCAGTGTAAAAATGGATCTGAGCCCCCACTTTCGTGAGCAAGTCCCGTCCTAACAAGGGGTAAGGGCATTCAGGGATCACGAGGAACGAGTGGGATACCCGGCCCACGCTGAGATCCACCGCTCTTCGGGTAGTCCATGGGTATTGCCGATACCCTGTAGCGCCCTGCACCCAAGCCTTTTTTGTAGACAATGTCCCTTCTGATTGTAGCAGGACCGAATGTTGGGCTCCCGTGTCCACTAGGAACTGCACGGGCTTCCCCTCCACCTTGAGAGTTACCCTAGGCTCGGGGAGGGGGTCCGAGCCCCGTCTCCCCTAATCTTCTTCTACGAGAGCTAGGATCTTATCCGGGGTGGAGGGCCTTCCCCTCTTCTTCTTGGGACAGTCTTTGAGCCAATGTCCCTTTTCTTTGCAGTAAGCACACTGGTCTTTATCTAGTGGTGGCCTAGTCCCTGCTTTGTTTCCTTTACGATCTCTCTCTTCTTTTTTATCTCCCTCTCTTCCTTCTCTTATTACCGTGGCCAGAATTCTGGTCAAGTTTTTCTCTTGCCTTTTTTCTCTTTTTAGTTCTCGTTTGTCTTGTTCTTTTCTTTTTCTTTCCTCTTTTTCTTCCTCAGTCTCCCTCTTATTGAATACTTTATCTGCTTCTCTAACCAGATCCTGAAGGGAGAATCCCTGCAACCCATCTAGTCTCTGCAATTTCTTTCTAATATCTGAGGCTGACTGATCAATAAAGGCCATGGCTATTGTTGCCCTGTGCTCCTCGGACATAGGGTCGTAGGGAGTGAATCGCCTGAATGCCTCCATTAATCTATCTAGAAACACGGTCGGTGACTCAGAGGATCCCTGAGTCACTTCTCTTACCTTGGCCAGATTTGTGGGGTGCCTTGCAGCCCCTCGGAGACCCGCCACCAGAGCCTGGTGATAGACCCTCAGGTGCTCCCTACCTGCCGGGAAATTGTAGTCCCAGTTGGGTCTCGTCAGCGGAAAACCAGCATCTATCTCATTGGGTAGTGCCGTGGGGCGCCTGTCATCTCCTGCCACATTTTTCTGGGCCTCCAGCAACACCCGGTGCCTCTCCTCTGTGGGGAGGAGAGTCTGTAATAACTATTAGCAGTCATCCCAAGTGGGCTGGTGTGAGAAAACAAAGGATTCTATTAAAGAGGTTAGTGCCTGTGGGTTGTCAGAGAAGGAAGGGTTATGAGTCTTCCAATTGTAAAGATCTGAGGCCGAGAATGGCCAATACTGGAGAGGCCAATTCCCGTGGTTGTCAGGGGGGCCGTACTCCCGGAGGGGGAGAACGGTAGATTCTGGAGTGGTTGCTCGGCGGCTTCGCGTCCCCGCCGCCGGACCCAAATCCCCTCCCTCCGAGGCCGGCTCGGGCGGTGCGGTTGGTTGAGCCACCGGGGCCACGGGGAGTGGGCCCAGCGAGGGGGCCAATGCCGGTGGGTAGGGTGGAGGAGGGTCTAGGAGTAGGAGATCAGCTTGGGTGTCCGGGTATATTTTTTTAGCAGGAGCTCTTGTTTCTTCTTTTTTCGCCACAGGTTTCAAGGCGAAAATCCCCACAGCAGGTCCCGACATCGTTCCTGTGGGAAGAACAAAAGGCTGGACCCACGCCGGGGGGTAGAGAACCAGATCTTCCCAGACTATAATGTAGGGCACCTGGTCAGGATGCCCGTAGGGCCCGGGGGTTAAAATTACAGCTTTAACTTGGTTCACCTGTTCCAGAGAGAAAGAGCCTTCGGGTGGCCACCCTGTCTGGAAATTGGGCCACTCCGCTGAGCACAGGGTTTGCCACTTTCTCTTTTTTACTCCTACTGAAAGGTTATGGGCCCTGGTCTTAACTTCAGTCCAATGATCTATGGTNCTGTTCCAGAGAGAAAGAGCCTTCGGGTGGCCACCCTGTCTGGAAATTGGGCCACTCCGCTGAGCACAGGGTTTGCCACTTTCCCTTTTTTACTCCTACTGAAAGGTTATGGGCCCTGGTCTTAACTTCAGTCCAATGATCTATGGTCAACGACAAGGGGGTGGTCACAGTCTGTCCCATCGTCAGGTTGTCACGGAAAAGACAGGTTAAGCGGGAGACAAACAGAACCCAGAGAAGTGACAGAAAAATAAGACAAAAACGGGCGCCATGAGTCTGTCCAAGAACAAAAAGGCTGCAGATGGGAGCCGCGTCAGGGGCTCCACCTGATTCAGATGAAGGGGGGTCGAATCGAGCCCTCCTTCCAGATTGACGTCCTGGGCTTCCCCAAGGATCGTCACAGACCTGCCTCCCAGGCAGGTTTCCAGAAAATTCAGAAAATCAGAGACGGACAGGCGCGTGAGCGGAACCTTATTTCTGCTGCGGAGAGAGGACAGAAGAAAAAGTCACTGAGGATAGCCACCAAAAATCCTACCGGGAGTGGTGGCGGCCAGAAAGTTGGGCTTATGGTATGCTTTTGGAACTGTTTATGTGCCTGCGTTGTTGCACGGAAGTTTTCTTGCTGGGGGCGGGCACCCTAGAGGTTTCTAGCCCGTTCCGTGAACCCCTTATCCTGTCACGGGAGTTTTCAAGTGGCAGGCGCCCTAATGGCCTTTAAGTGCCTGACCCGTGCCCACAGGGAAAATTTTAGGCCACATCCTCAGTTGAGAAAGATTTAAGGGGAATTTCACCCGGTCGGGCTCTAGTTACTGAGGCTCACTTGTTGCAGGGCCTTCAAAGTCCGCCAGAGAGTGGCCCTAGCCAGGACTTATCAATTGCCTCCACAACCGTTCGCCTGTTCACTGAAACTCCGAAAAAAGAATCAAGGATAGATCAGAAAAGAAAAAGGAGAAGGAGTGAAAGCAGATCAAATACGACAAGGACATACAACAAAGCTCGAGCGTACCTCCGAATCCGGGAGTCAGGGGGATCTGAGGTGAGCGAGGGATCCCGGACGAGCCCCCAAATGTTAGACCTTACGGTCTTTTCCTAGGACCCGTCGCTCCAAAGATCACCGAGACTCGGATTCGATGCAAACAGCAGGAGGATTTATTGGGCCGGTGNAGAGATGGGAATACCAGACCACCTAACCTGCCTCTTGAGAAATTTGTATGCAGGTGTTAGACCTTACGGTCTTTTCCCAGGACCCGTCGCTCCAAAGATCACCGAGACTCGGATTCGATGCAAACAGCAGGAGGATTTATTGGGCCGGTGCGCCGGGGTTCAGTCACCTCTAGGGAGGAACGAACCCCGAACAGTCATTACAGAGCAGTTTTTAAGCACAAAAACCACAAACAGGTACAGCTAGGGTGGGGACAGTCTGATTGGTGGGCAGGTCTTAACCTTTACAGGGATAGGCTCATTTGTTATCAGGTCGAAACGGCTGGTCAGGCCACATTCTGACGGTTAGCTGTTTCCTGGAAAGACAATTTTTTTTGAAAGTCCCCCCGAAGAAAAATAACCCCGGAGAGAGCCTAAAGGCCACATTCCACGAGATAAGAACCTGCTCTCAAAGGTTTAGCAAAAATTTAACTTTTCCTCTCACAGGTCAGGAAGCAACAGTTAGAATTGGACATGGAACAACAGACTGGTTCCAAATAGGAAAAGAAATACGTCAAGGCTGTATACTGTCACCCTGCTTATTTAACTTCTATGCAGAGTACATCATGAGAAACAGTGGGCTGGAAGAAGCACAGGCTGGAATTGAGATTGCCTGGAGAAATATCAATAACCCCAGATATGCAGATGATACCACCCTTATGGCAGAAAGTGAAGAAGAACTAAAGAGCCTCTTGATGGAAGTAAAGGAGAAGAGTGGAAAAGTTGGCTTAAAGTTCAACATTCAGAAAATGAAGATCATGGCATCCGGTCCCATCTCTTCATGGGAAGTAGATGGGGGAACAGTGGAAACAGTGTCAGACTTTATTTTTTTGGGCTCCAAAATCACTGCAGATGGTGGTTGCAGCCATGAAATAAAAGACGCTTACTCCTTGGAAGAAAAGTTGTGACCAACCTAGATAGAATATTCAAAAGCAGACACATTACTGTGCCAACAAAGGTCCATCTAGTCAAGGCTATGGTTTTTCCAGTAGTCATGTATGGATGAGAGTTGTATGAGTCATGTATGAGATGGAGAGTTGGACTATAAAGAAAGCTGAACACCAAAGAATTGATGCTTTTGAACTGTGGTGTAGGAGAAAACTCGTGAGAGTTCCCTGGACTGCAAGGAGATCCATCCATTCCATCCTAAAGGAGACAGTCCTGGGTGTTCATTGGAAGGACTGATGTTGAAGCTGAAACTCCAGTCCTTTGGTTACCTGATGCGGAGAGCTGACTCATTGGAAAAGACCCTGATGCTAGGAAAGATTGAGGGCAGGAGGAGAAGGGGAAGACAGAGGATGAGATGGTTGGATGGCATCACCGACTCAGTGGACATGAGTTTGGGCAAACTCCGGTAGTTGGTGATGGACAGGGAGGCCTGGTTGCTGTGGTTCATGGGGTTGCGGAGTCAGACCTGACTGAGCGACTGAACTGAACTGTATGATGTTGAGGGAGCTCTCATGCTTATTGCTCGTTTGTATATCTTCTTTGTAGGAATATATGTTCAAATGTTTTACTCATTTTTAATTGGATTATTGGTCCTTTTATTATTGAATTGTAAGCGTTTAATTACTGAAATTTAAGCCCCTTAACAGATGAATGACTTACAGGTATTTTCCCCCATTTTGTGAATTATCTTTTAAAATAACTTTCTTGATGATATCCTTTGCAGTACAAAACTTTACAGTTTTGATGATCAGATTTTTCTTGTTTCTTGTATTTTTTGTATTATGTCTAGGGCATCATGTTCGAGAAGATTTAAGTCTTTGTCTTCTAAGAGTTTATAGTTTCAGCTCTTATATTTAAGTCTTTGATCAATTTGAGTTAACTTTTCTATATGGTGTGAGGAGGGGTACAGCATTATTTTACTTTTTTGTATGGTTAGCCAGTTGTCCCAGCACCGTTTGTTATAAAGAGTCTCTTACAATTTTTTAGCAGGATGAATAGTGCTACTATTTAATATATAAGACAAACTAGAAATCTAGTTCATCATTATGGGGAGGTCTGGTATTCCCATCTGTTGAAGAATTTTCCATAGTTTGTTGTAATCAACACAGTCAAAGGCTTTGGCCTAGTCAATAAGGAGAAGTAGATGGTTTTGTGGAGCTCTCTTGCCTTTTTATATGATCCAGCGGATGTTGGCAATTTGATATTTGATTCCTCTGCCTTTTGTAAATCCAGCTGGAACATCTGGGATTTCTTGGTTGATGTACTGTTGAAGCCTCACTTGGAGAATTTTGAGCTTTACTTTGCTAGCGTGTGAGATGAGTGCAATTGTGGGGTAGTTTGAACATTCTTTGGCATTACCCTTCTTTGGGATTGGGATGAAAACTGACCTGTCCCAATCCTGTGGCCACTGTTGAGTTTTCCAAATTTGCTGGCACACTGAGTGCAGCACTTTCACAGCATCATCTTTTAGGATTTGAAATAGCTCAGCTGGAATTCCATCACCTCCACTAGCTCTGTTCTTCGTGATGCTTCCTAAGGCCCACTTGACTTCACATTCCAGGCTGTCTGGCTCTAGGTGAGTGATCACACCATTGTGGTTATCTGGTCATTAAGATCTTTTTTGTATAATTCTTCTGTGTATTCTTGCCACCTTTTCTTAATATCCTCTGCTTATGTTAGGTCCATATGTTTCTTTCCTTTATTGTGCCCATCTTTGCATGAAATGTTCCCTTGGTATCTCTAATTTTCTTGAAGAAAACTCTAGTCTTTTCCATTCTGTTGTTTTCCTCTATGTCTCTGCATTGATCGCTGAGGAAGCCTTTCTTACCTCTCCTTGCAAGTCTTTTGAACTCTGCTTTCAGATGAATATATCTTTCCTTTTCTCCTTTGTCTGTAGCTTCTCTTCTTTTCTCAGCTATTTGTAAGGCCTCCTCAGACAACCATTTTGCCTTTTTGCATTTCTTTTTCATGGGGATGGTCTTGATCACTGCTTCATGTAGAATATCATGAACCTCCATCCGTAGTTCTTCAGGCACTCTGTCTGTCAAATCTGATCCCTTGAATCTATTTGTCGCTTCCACTGTATAATCGTAGGGGATTTGATTTAGGTCATACCTGAATGGTCTAGTGGTTTTCCCTACTTTCTTCAATTTAAGTCTGAATTTGGCAATAAGGAGTTCATGATCTGAGCCACAGTCAGCTCCCTGTCTTGTTTTTGCTGCCTGTATAGAGGTTCTTCATCTTCTGCTGCAAAAAATATAATCAGTCTGATTTCAGTGTTAACCATCTGGTGATGTCCATGTGTAGAGCTGTCTCTATGGTAGGCTTCATGGTGAACTCCCAAGAGGTTTTACACCAAGCGGGACCTTCCAGTGCCCCCTGTCTCTGTGGTGAGCGCCTCCCGACCTACGTCTCCACAGAAGGCCGTCCAACACTAGCAGGTAGTTTTGGTTCAGTCTCCTGTGGGGTCACTGCTCCTCTCCTCTGGGTCTTGGTGCATGCAAAATGTTGTTTGTGCCTCCAAGACTGGAGTCTCTTTTTCCCCAGTCCCCAGGAAGTCCTGTAGTCAAATCCTGCTGACACTAAAGGCCAAATTCCCTGGNCTAGCAGGTAGTTTTGGTTCAGTCTCCTGTGGGGTCACTGCTCCTCTCCTCTGGGTCTTGGTGCATGCAAAATGTTGTTTGTGCCTCCAAGACTGGAGTCTCTTTTTCCCCAGTCCCCAGGAAGTCCTGTAGTCAAATCCTGCTGACACTCAAGGCCAAATTCCCTGGGAAATGCCAGTCCCTTTGTCAGATCCGCAGGCTTAGAAGCCTGACGTGGGCTTCAGAACCTTTATAACAGTATGAGAACATCTTTGGTATTATTGTTCTCTGGTCTTTGGGTCACCCATCCAGCAAGTATGGTATTTGATTTTATTGTGATTGTACTCCTCCCACCATCTCGCTACGGCTTCTTCTTTGTCTTTGGACATGGAGTATCTTTTTTTGGTGGGTTCCAGTGTCCTCCCGGAGAAGGCAATGGCACCCTACTCCAGTACTCTTGCCTGTAAAATCCCACGGATGGAGAAGCCTGGTAGGCTGCAGTCCATAGGGTCGCCAGGAGTCGGACACGACTTAGCAACTTCACTTTCCCTTTTCCCTTTCATGCATTGGAGAAGGAAGTGGCAACCCGCTCCCGTGTCCTTGCCTGGAGAATCCCAGGGACGGGGGATCCTGGTGGGCTGCCGTCTGTGGGGTTGCGCAGGGTCGGACACTGCAGCGGCTCAGCAGCAGCAGCAGCAGCAGCAGCAGCAGCAGCAGCAGCAGCAGCAGCAGCAGCAGCAGCAGCAGCAGCAGCAGCAGCAGCAGCAGCAGCAGCAGCAGCAGCAGCAGCGTCCTCCTGGTGATAGTTGTTTAGCAGCTAGTCGCAGTTCTGGTGCTTTTGCAGGAGGGGATGAGCGCATGTCTTTCTGCTCTGCCATCTTGAACCGGAAGTCCAGCTTGTTGCTTTGTTAATTGCTTTCATGTTTGTTTTCCACACAAGTGGAAAAAGCCTTCCTGACTGTTTTCTCATGCAGTTCTCTTCTGTAATGAAAATGTTTCTTTTCTACAACAAATTGTGTTGGGTGAGGAAAAGTGAATATTGTACAATAATGTGGAACAGAAGAGGCCATGGGACAAATGAAATGAACCACGACCACCACACCAGAGTCCAGTCTTTATCCAAAGAAGGTGACGTTGTATGTGATGGGATTGGAAGGGAGTTCTCTATGATGAACTCCTTCTGGAAAACCAAACGATTCATTCCAACAGGTAACTGTTCCCAATCAGACCAACTGAAAAGAGCACTGAGTGAAATATGTCTGAAATAAGTGAACAGAAAATGCATAATCTTCTATCAGGATAGCACAAAACAACGTTTCTTTGAAATTCTCTTAATGGAAAAAATTTCAGTTCCATTTTCTCAAAAGATAAAAAGTTTTGGGAAAATGGAATTATGAAGTTGCCTGAAAAATGGCATCACCTTACTGGCAGGTTCGTGCCCTGCCATGTCCCACCTCCCCTCATGTAAAGTGAAACAACTCCCCGGCTTATCCTTCTTTTCTTGTTCACTAGAACATTTATTGTGTAACGTATCATTCATGGTCTTTTGCTCCCTGTTGGTATGTGGCTCCACGAGGCCAGAGTTCTTACCTCTTCAGTCACTTTGGTGTCGCTCGGAGCAAGAATAATAAGCACTGAAGATGTGTCAAGGATCTGATTGAGTGAGTGGATGAATGCTGACTCACTCTCGCAGTGCTCCCCCTTCCTCACGTGCTTAGTTCCCTCTGTTCTTACCATCCCCTGCCTCAGGCAGCTTCTTGCCGCTCAGGTCCATAAGCATCACTTCCTCATCAGGCCTTACCTGCCTTGGTTGGAGTTCCTTATGTCCCTGCTTGCAAGTGCCCTTAGCTGTGGACTTCTCCTTCATGTGTGTGTGTTAATCACGCAGTCGTGTCTCACTCTTTGTGACCCCATGGACTACAGCCCACCAGGCTACTCCGTCTGTGGATTCTCCAGGCAAGAATACGGGAGTGAGTAGCTGTTGCCTCCTCTGGGGATCTCCCTGACCCAGGGATTGAACCCCTGCCTTGCAGGAGACTCATTACCCTGTGAGCCACCAGGGACGCCTCCTTCTTGTTGATTTTTGGTCACTCGGTTGTGTCTGACTCTGCGACCCCACGCACTGAATACACAGGCTGCTCTGTCCTTCACTGTCTGCTGGAGTTTGTTCAGACTTACGTCCACTGAGTTGGTGATGCCAACCAACCATCTTATCCTCTGTTTCCTCTTTCTGCCGCCTTCAGTCTTGCCTGGCCTTAGGGCATTTTCCAGTGAGTAAGCTCTTCCCCTCAGGTGGCCAAAGTATTGGAGCTTCAGCATCAGTCCTTCCAGTGAATATTCAGAGTTGATTTCCTTTAAGATTGACTAGTTTGATCTCCTTGCTGTCCAAGGGACTCTCAAGAGTCTTGTCCAGCATCACAGTTTGAAAGCATCAATTCTTCGGCCCTTACCTGTCCTTATGGTCCAGCTCTCACATCCATACGTGGCTGCTGGAAAAACCAAGCTTTAAGTATACGGACCTGTGTAAGCAAAGTGATGTCTCTGCTTTTTAATACACTGTTTAGGTTTGTCATAGCTTTTCTTCCAAGGAGCAAGCATCTTTTAATTTTATGGCTACCATCTACATTGATTTTGGAGACGAAGAAAATAAAGTCTGTCACTGTTTGCATTTTTTCCTCATCTATTTGCCATGAAGTGATAGGACCATTATCTTAGTTTTTTGAATGTTGAGTTTTAAGCCTGCTTTTTCGCTCTCCTCTTTCATCTTCATCAAGAGGTTCTTTAGTTCCTCTTCAGTTTCTGTCATAAGGGTGGTGTCATCTGCGTATCTGAGGTTATTGATATTTATCCCAGCAATTTTGATTTCAGCTTGTGATTTTTCCAGCCTGGCATTTCTCATGATGTACTCTACATAAAAATTAAATAAGCAGGGTGACAATATACAGCCTTGACTTACTCCTTTCCCAATTTTGAACCAGTCTTTTGTTTGATGTCTAATTCTAACTATTGCTTCTTGACTTTGCATACAGGTTTCTCGGGGCACATAAGGTGGTCTGATATTCCCATCTCTTGAAGAATTTTCCAGTTTGTTGTGATCCACAGTGTCAAAGGCTTTAGCATAGTCAGTGAAGCAGAGTTAGGTATTTTTCAGGAATTCCTTTGCTTTTTCTGTGTTTCAATGCTTGTTGGCAGTTTGATCTCTTGTTCCTCTGCCTTTTCTAAATCCAGCTTGAACATTTGGAAGTTCACGGTTCACATACTGTTGAAGCCTAGGGTGAAGGAGTTTGATCATTACCTTGCTAGCATGTGAAATGAGTACAATTGTACAGTAGTCTGAAGATTCTTTGGCATTACNGTTCCTCTGCCTTTTCTAAATCCAGCTTGAACATTTGGAAGTTCACGGTTCACATACTGTTGAAGCCTAGGGTGAAGGAGTTTGATCATTACCTTGCTAGCATGTGAAATGAGTACAATTGTACAGTAGTCTGAAGATTCTTTGGCATTACACTTCTTTGGGATTGGAATGAAAACTGACCTTTCCCAGTCCTGTGGCCACTGCTGAGTTTTCCAAGTTTTCTGGCATATTGAGTGCAGCACTTTCATAGCATCATCTTTTAGGATTCGAAACAGCTCAGCTGGAATTTCATCACCTCCAGTAGCTTTGTAGTAATGCTTCCTAAGGCCCACTTCACTTTACACTCCAGGATGTCTGGTTCTAGGTGAGTAATCACAGCATTGTGGTTTTCCACATCAAGACCTTTTTGTATAGTTCTTTGTATTCATACCTCTTCTAATTTCTTCTGCTTCTGCTAGGTACTTGGGTTTCTGTCCTTTCTTGTGTCCATCTTTGCATGAAATGTTCCCTTTGTATCTCCAATTTTCTTGATTAGATCTTTAGTCTTTCCTGTTCTTTTGTTTTCCTCTATTCCTTTGCATTGTTCACTTAAGGCTTTATTACCTCTCTTTGCTATTCTTTGGAACTCTGCATTCAGATGGGTGTATCTTTCCCTTTCTCCTTTGCCTTTTGCTTCTCTTCTTTTCTCAGCTATTTGTAAGGCCTCATCAGACAACTTTTGCCTTTTTGCAGTTCTTTTTCTTGGGAATGGTTTTGGTCACCACTTCCTCTACAGTGTTATGAATTTCCGTCCGTAGTTCTTCAGGCATTCTATCAGATATAATCCCTTGCATTTATTTGTCATTTCCACTGTATAATCGTAGAGGTTTTGATTTAGGTCATACTTGAATGGCCTAGTGGTTTTCCCTACTTTCTTCAATTCCAAATCTGAATTTTGCAATAAGTCATGATCTGAGCCACAGTCAGCTCCCAGTCTTGTTTTTCCTGACTATACGTGAACCATGAACTTCCTAATGTTCAAGCTGGTTTTAGAAAAGGCAGAGGAACCAGACGTCAAACTGCCAACATCCGCTGGATCATGGAAAAAG
>SJYX01004783.1:0-12933 GCA_006410675.1 Oreotragus oreotragus
ACGGGGGAGCCTGGTGGGCTGCCGTCTATGGGGTCGCACAGAGTCAGACCCGACTGAAGCGACTTAGCATGTAGAGTTTGAGCCACGTGACTTTTCCAGGGATGCTGCCAATGGTCGAGTACAGCATCCTTACTTTCAAGATGAAAAAAGCAAAGTGCCAGAACAAGGAAGGGACTGCCTAGCTCACCTCGCTGGAGATGGGGGGTTCTCTCCCCAGACCGTCAGAGACCACTCATGCTGGATGAACACCCACCGGAGCAGCTTCTGAGCACCTGCTTTCCTACATTTCAGGGATGGGTTTGCCCAAATCCACTAGGTGGGTTGTTTAAGGAGCATGACTTAAGTTATTTTGTTTGAGCCCTTGTTGGGAGTGAACCCACTGTGCCGTGCTCCCAAAGGGGAGGGGGTCCTATCCCCCTGCTGGACCATGAATGGGGAATAGCACAACAAAGCAATGAGAGAGGCAGGCAGGGCTCAGCCAGCAGAGCGGCCGGGGCCCAGGGCTAGTATTTCTTTCCTTCATTCATTCGTGCACATGCTAAATATTAACTGAGCTCTTAATGTGCATAGATGATATCAGCTCTGCTTCCACTGTGCTTCAGCTGCTCTGAAAAACACCTTACCTGCATTATTTTATTTAATCTTCACAGAAAATCTGAGGTAGGTACTTTACTAGCCCATTTTACAGAGAAAAAACTGAGGCATGGCAGGCAAAGAGCAGTTGAACTTGGAACTTGGAATTTCCTCATGCACAGTTGCTGTTCTTTCCATGGCCTGGGGGCATCAGCCCCAGAGGCCGAGCTTCTCTGGATCTTGTTTCTTATCTGCTAGGCCTGGAACGGCCCTGGGCCTCTCTGAGGCTCACATCACAGATTTTCTGGGACTCTGAGGACAGGGACAATGTTCCTGAGGACCAACATGCTCTTTCCTTCTCTGGCCAGGGTACCCGGAGCACCTAGAACACCCAGGACCCCTGGGGTCCCCAGCATTGCCCCTCAGAAGGCTTCTGGAGTTGACTTCTTCACCAGGCATTTTAAAATGACATTGGTTTTCAGTCTCAAATCAAGCCTCGGGGCATGCCGAACAAAAACCTCCTGACCTTCCTGAATTTGTCCGATGCTTCCCCCATCTTTCTGGGCTTCCTTCTGCCTCTTTAAAATTCTCAATTACCAATAATTCCCTTTGTTGCACCCAAATGCGAACCACCATATTAAATTATTAAATATAAGTGTTTCTGAAATATTTTATCTTGACATGTATCTCCGGAGTCAAATGACCCCAGGCAGTGTTCATAATTAATTTCATCAAAAGGGAAAAAAAAAGTGCTGGCAAGGGACTCCCCGAATGACCTGTCCTGCAGAAATACAGCTGACACTTGGCTCGCTGTTCCCTCCCTCCCCTTCCTGGGCCTCTGGAGGGAAGCCAGGCCAGCAGAGCTGCTCTGTTCTCAGGATCCCAGAGTCTCAGGCCTTGGGGGTGGGGGTG
This sequence comes from Oreotragus oreotragus, assembly GCA_006410675.1. Classification (NCBI taxonomy): domain Eukaryota; kingdom Metazoa; phylum Chordata; class Mammalia; order Artiodactyla; family Bovidae; genus Oreotragus; species Oreotragus oreotragus. Next base: position 1,486 of record SJYX01004783.1, read on the forward strand.
GTGGGGGACACGAGATCTCTTTGGCCCAGAGAGGAACAGTGACCTGCCCAAGGAGGCAGAGCCAGGGGACGCACAGCTGAACCCGCCCACTCCTCCTCCTTCTCCTCTTGAAGTTCCCAGGCCATTCCCTCCTCCAAGGTGCCCTCCGGGAACCAGAGAGGTATATTTAAAGGGGCGGGGGAAACAGAACCACTTCTTCACAGGAAGACTGCCTTGAAACAAAGGGCTTCTTTTGTAGCTCTCCCCCACCAAGCTCGGACAGAAAGAGAGATTAAGTTTTGAGGAGTCACTTTCCAATCAGAAAGCTACCATTTAATTACAATGCACAGGAAATTACAGAGTGAATGGGCAGACGGGTGATAAGGGACAGCCCAGAAGGATGACAGGCCTGAAATCCAACCACTTCATCACAGAGCTTTATCACAAGAGGCTGTCTGGACGGCTGACAATCTGATTGTACTGTCAACTCAATTCATAATTAATATATTTATCAAATTAATTACTGAAAATATCTCCCTGGCGCTCGCCGTAAAACAGAGGCCAGCTTCATGGCGGGCGGGCTTCGTTTTCTGCTAATAACCCATGCTGTCAGTTTAATGAGGCCAGGGAGCGGCCCCTGTTTTGCCTGCCTGACAGACAAATTGGCCTCTTACAGAGAATGATCCCTAGAATTTAAGAGAAGAAAAGAAATATGGCATTGTTTGGTGACAGCCGCAATCGCAGGCTTGTCTCGGAAACTTTGCATCAATTCTTTCATACAAGAGAGCGAGGGTGGGGTGCTTTGGGCAGCTAAATAAATACTTTATGAATTCCTGACTGATCCCTTCATCAGACCGTCCCTGCTGGAGTGGTTCCTCCGAGTCCTGAGTGAACCCTCAGCCTGGCTGGAATTTGCAGGTTGAAGTTTAGATTTAGGGATTTCAAAGCAGGTGATGCCTGGGTGATTTTTTTCTTTTTTTAAGGAAGAAAAATTCGTGTGCCAAGGGGTCCCAATAAGATGACTCCATGACCCATCTGCTCTCCGTGCAGAATAACATTTTTCTTCTCTTCCAAGGGCAAAGAATTAGGCCCAAGAGGGTCTCTGAGNTTTTTTCTTTTTTTAAGGAAGAAAAATTCGTGTGCCAAGGGGTCCCAATAAGATGACTCCATGACCCATCTGCTCTCCGTGCAGAATAACATTTTTCTTCTCTTCCAAGGGCAAAGAATTAGGCCCAAGAGGGTCTCTGAGTTCAGATCTTTCCCACCTGGAGCCCGACCGAGCCCTGCAGAATCCCGAGTCCCTTCATGGACCTGACCACCCAGCCTCTACCTTTGACCTCTGGACTGTGTACTGCGACTCCAGCACCTGGGCAAAGCTGGCTGGGGAGACCTTGCCTGTCTCCCCAGGAGCCCACCTGCCCAGTGAGAGAAGGGCGAAGTGCCCAGGTCACGCTGAAAGCTGTAGGAAGCCCATATCTCGTCCAGAATGGGCGGCAATCCCAAGGCAGCCATCTTTGTGCCCCCAGAGCTGAGGCTAGGCTCAGAGGCACCATGGAGGCCCACCATGAACAGCATAGTGGCCCTACCAGAGGACTTCCTGGAATAGGCAGTGTCTCTGCAGCAAAGTAACAGAGAGAGGGTGCAATGCTCTCAGCGGAACTCGGCCCTGAAGACAGGCTTCCAGTTCTCCATCCCTAGTCTGCCGAGTGAAGGAGCCAGCTCCACCAGAGACACAGGCCCCAGTGAGGGAGTGGGGGGTGGGAGACCAGACCTGCTCTGGAAGGTGCTTTAAGAGAGATACCCCAGGTTCTGGGAGAGGGGAGCACTGCTCTCTGGCTTTTCGGTTCAGTGCAGTTGCTCTGTCATGTCCAACTCTTTGTGACCTCACGGACTGCAGCATGCCAGGCCTCCCTGTCCATCACCAACTCCCAGAGCTTGCTCATACTCATGTCCATTGAGTCAGTGATGCCATCCAACCATTCCATCCTTCTCCTGCCTTCAATCTTTCCCAGCATCGGGGTCTTTTCAAATGAGTCAGCTCTTCGCATCAGATGGCCAAAGTATTGGAGTTTCAGCTTCAACATCAGTCCTTCCAATGAACACCCAGGACTGATCTCCTTCAGAATGGATTGGTTGGACCTCCTTGCAGTCCAAGGGACTCTCAAGAGTCTTCTCCAACACCACAGTTCAAAAGCATTAATTCTTTGGTGCTCAGCTTTCTTTATAGTCCAGCTCTCACATCGATACATAACCACTGGAAAAACCATAGCTTTGACTAGGCGGACCTTTGTTGGGAAAGTAATGTCTCTGCTTTTTAATATGCTGTCTAGGTTGGTCATAGCTTTCCTTCTAAGGAACAAGCATCTTTTAATTTCATGGCTGCAGTCACCATCTGCAGTGATTTTGGAGCCGCCTAAAATAAAGCCCGTTTTATTTACCTCTTTTGGCTGTGCTGGTCGCCGCTGCTGCGTGGGCCTTTTCTCTCGTCGTGGAGCGTGCAGCCCCCTCTCTGGTTTGGGGCGCCAGCTCTTCACCGCAGTGCTGTCTCTTGTGGCAGAGCACGGGTCCGAGGTGTAAGGCTTCCACAGCCGCAGCTCCCAGGCTCCAGAGCACAGGCTCAGAAGTTAGGGCTCACGGGTATAACTGCTGTGTTGCGTGTGCGACCTTCCCCGATCAGGGATAGAATCCACGTCTCCTGCGTTGGCAGGTGGATTCTTTACCACTCAGCCACAGGGAAGCTCTTCAGGGCCATTTTTATTCCAGCCTTTCTGCTTCGCCTTGTGAGGCTCAGAAAGGCTCTGATACGATGTGACCCGCCTTGAGCCTTTCCTGCCCTCTACTCCACGGGCCTCCAAACCCCAGCCCATCCCCTGCTTTCTCCTCAGTTTCCTGTGTCCACTCTGTAAGTGGCCTTTCCCTTCAGCGGCCCCAGCCCTGCCCCTCCCCTCACACACTCCCCCAGTCTTGCCTCTCCTCGGGGCTTCTCACCCCCGGGAGAAGGCACAACAGTCCTGAGAGAGCAAGAAATACAACCCCATGCTGCGACCACAGGCCAGGGTGGGGGGACTTAAAAGCCCTGGCAATGCTGAATCCAGGACTCTCCTCGAGCCCGGAGGCTTCTAGAAAGCCTCAGCTCCCTTCCCCAGCAGCCTGGCCTGTCACAGCCCTTCAGGATCAACACTTCGGCCCTGTTCAGCCACTGGCCAGCCTCTTGTCCAGAGCCTGCCCTGAGCCTTGAGAGCGTCCGTCTCAACACGGAGCCGCTGTGTTCCAGGCACCTGGGCCCGCGGCCATCCTGCAGTTACAGCCACCCTAGGAAGGCAAGGCTTGTGGGTCTGGAGGTAACTGCCTGAGCCACGCATTTTGGAAAGAGGAGGTGCCTTAGTCAAGTAAGCCCCCTTAGCTGCATGAGCCCCTGTGTGACAAGCAGTGTGAAAAAAAGAAAGAAAGAGCTTCGCCCCATGGCCGAGTCTGAGGTTTGAATCACCTTGAACAGCATCCATGGCTGCCCCAGACAGCCCAGGCAAGGTTGGGAGCCCTGAGCTGCAGTTCCCAGTGGCCTGAAATGGTTTCTCTTCTTTGCATTCTGGGGAGACATCCACCCACGTTCTTCTATAACCCAAGATGGGAAGAAGACAAGGACTCAAATGATAAATCAATGAATCAAAGGCTTCCCAGGTGACGCTAGTGGTGAAGAACCCAGCACATAGGAGACACAGGTTTGATCCCTGGGTCGGGAAGATTCCCTGGGGGAGGGCACGGCAACCCACTCCAGGATTCTTGCCTGGAGAATCCCACGGACAGAGGAGCCTGGCGGGCTACAGTCCATGGGGGTCCCAAAGAGTCGGACACGACTGAAGCGACTTTGCACGCACGTCACATTACTCCTTCTCTCTGTCTTTCAGGACTCCTTCGATGTTGGGGTCCAGTGGTAGTTAATCACTTGGGCTGCTGGGGGCTGGCTTTTCACAGTCACACACAGGCAGTTAAGGGGCAGACCCCAGCCATCTCTCCCTGGGCTCCTGGCTTCTCAGCGTGGTGCAGGGAGGCCCTTTCTCATCAACTTGGGACAGTTATCATCTGCAAAGATTGCTTCATCTCTCTCCCCACCACCATGGCTTAGAGCAGCCTCAATTCTTTATGTCCCGTGTTGGGTTTAACGCCAAAGCACCACAGATTTCTCAGTGCATTAACTTTACAACGTCATCCTCTCTAAAACCGAGCCAAATGGGCAGGGCTTGTCTCTGTTTTATGGAAGCCCAGTCACTGTACAAGAAAAACTGGCTGTTTAAAAGATAGTTAAACATTGTATAAATTATCCACATCTCTCCTACTGGAGGCCTTCCGAGAACTGGCCGCCGCAAGTCCCCTGCTCACCCTGCAGGAACTTTTCCTTCCCTGACCACTGACGTGTGCCTGATGGCCGGGTGGGACAGTGCCCTCCCCTGCCTCAGCCTGTGCTCCACTCAGCCCAGCAAGCTCTTTCCAAAAACAAAAGTGTCCTGTCAATTTATGTGCATTATATATCTCATAAATGACACTGTGAAAAGAAAACCTTTGTGCATTCCACATTGACCAGAGACAACTAAACCCTTCAGCAATTTACCATTTCAAATTGATTATGATAGCCTTCTTCGGAACCCTTTAAAAATCTAAAACAAGGAAAACACACACACACACACACACACACACACAATAATTTTAAAGATGATTAACCTTCCCAACACGATGGTACATACACACACTTCCTTGAATCTGACCTCCCACGGCTGCAGTCCAGGCAAACCTCATTTTACTGCCTTTTACAGATATCATGATTTTTATAAACAGGGTTTGTGGCAGCGCTGGGCTGAGCAAGGCTATTGGGATCATTTTCCCAGCAGCATTTGCTCACTTCATGACTCTGTGTCACGTTTTGTGAATTCTGACAATATTTCAAACTTTTTTCGTTATTCTTTGTGACAGTGATCTGAGATCACTGTTATTTGATGCTACTATTGTAATTGCTTTGAAGTACCGTGCACCACGGGCCTCCCAGGCGGCACTAGTGGTAAAGAGTCTGCCGGCCAAGGCTGGAGACAAGAGATACAGGCCCGATCCCTGGGCCGGGAAGATCCCCTGGAGGAGGGCATGGCAGCCCACTCCAGTCTTCTTGCTTGGAGAATCCCGTGGACAGAGGAGCCTGGCGGGCTACAGTCCACGGGGTCGCGAAGAGTCAGATACAACAGAAGCGATTTCACACACACAGATACTCACCACACACCATGCCCTGTAATACAATAAATTGATAAACGTGTGCGTTCTGACTGCTCTACTACTGACTGGCCACTCCCCCATCTCTTCCCCTCTCCTCAGGCCTGAAACACAAGAGTAATGAGAGTAGGCCAATTACTAACCCTACAGCGGGTTCTAAGTGTCAGGTGAAAGGAAGAATGGCACGTCTCTCACTTTAAATCTAAAGCTAGAAATTATCACACTTGGTGAGGAAGGCACGTTGAAAGCCAAGATAGGCCCAAACCTAGGCCTCTCATGCCAAACAGTCAGCCAAGTCATGAATGCAAAGGGAAAGTTCTGGAAGGAAATTAAGAGCACTACTCCAGTGAACACACGAATGATAGGAAAACAAAACAGCCTTATTGCTGATATGCAGAAAATTTGAATGGTCTGGATAGAAGATTAAACTGTCCACAACATTCCTTAAGTCAAAGCCTAATCCACAGGAAGGCCCCAACTCTCTTTACTTCTGTGAAGTCCGAAAGAGGTGAGGGAGCTTCAGAAGAGAAGTTTGACATTCACAGAGGTTGATTCATGAGGTTTAAGGAAAGACGCCATCTCCATAGCATATCAAAGTGCAAGGTGAAGCAGCAAGTACTGATGTAGAAGCTACAGCAAGTTATTCAGAAGATTTAGCCAAGATACGTAATGAAGGTGGCTGCCCTAAACAGCATATTTTCAGTGTAGAAGAAATAACCTTGTATTTAAAGAAGGTGCCAACTAGGACTCTCATAGCTAGAGAGGAGAAGTCAGTGTCTGGCTTCAAAGCTTCAGCTGACAGGCTGAGTCTCTTTTTAGGGGTTGACATGGTGACTTAAAGCTGTAGCCAAGGCTTAGTTCCCATTCTGAAAATCCTAGGGCCCTTCAGAGCCATGCTAAATCTACTCTGCCTGTGCTCTACAGATGGAGCAACAAAGCCTGGATGATTGCACATTTGTTTACAACATGGTTCACTGAATGTTTTAAGCCCACTGTTGAGACCTACTGCTCCGAAAAAAGATCCTTTCAAAATGTGACTGCTCACCGACAATGCTCCTGGTCACCCAAGAGCTCCGATGGAGACGCATAAAGAGATTCGTGTTTTCATGCCTGCTAATCCAACATCCATTCTACAGCCCACGGAGCAAGGAGCAATTTTGACTTTTAAGACTCATTATTTAAGAAATACACTTCATAAAGCTCGAACTGCCATACACAGTGATTCCTCTGATGGACTTGGACATAGCAAATTGAAAACCTTCTGGAAGGGATTCACCATTCTAGATGCCATTAAGAACATTTGTAATTCATGGGAAGAAGTCAGAACATCAACATTAACAGGAAGAGAACCTGCACCATCTCCAAGGTCTACCTGAATTAACATAATGGTATTTGAGAGCAAGAAGGAATGTCACCTGACGTCTGCCCTAGGTGTGCTAAGTATTAAATAGCAGGTGTGCAGCTTGGAGGGAAGGATGAAAGCCTGTTTCAGAACAAGCAGAACCTCTTTTGTGGTCAAGCTCAGGGGTATGGCACCACTTGTACATTTATTCATTCATTCAACAAACAGTTTATTATCACCTTCTCTGTGCCCTGTGAGAGGCACAGACTGTAGATAAAATAACTTTCCCAAGTTGCCTCAAGCACAGAGTTGCCAAGTGCTTCAAAATCACCCAAGGGGCTTGTTAGTGTGACTATTTCTGGGTTCTGTGTCCCCAGAGAGTGTGATACGGTGAGTCCTAGTTACCTAGGACTAGTGTTAGCCGGGATTCTGCTCTTTAAAAATAGCCCAGATGATTCTAACGCAGACCAAGACGGTATGAAGACCAGGCTTTCATAAATGCTGGCCTGGTGGGAAATACGAAAGGGCGATAACTCAAGGGGAGGACGCCAGGAATTGCCCAGAATTCAAAGAGCTACTGTGCAGAAGGGGCAGAACGCAGGGCCTGTGTTTTCACGTACCGTCCTCCTCTTCCTCCTCAAGTTGAATGAACTGGGAACAAAAGATCATGCTGTCAAGAACCAGTGCCAGGTGGGTTACATCTTGAACTTTCCACCAACACTCAGGAAGTCCACAACCCTTCTCAGCGCAGGGGAGGGGGTGCAGGCTTGCTGCCACATTCAGCACGCGCGCGNCCAACTTCCTCCTCAAGTTGAATGAACTGGGAACAAAAGATCATGCTGTCAAGAACCAGTGCCAGGTGGGTTACATCTTGAACTTTCCACCAACACTCAGGAAGTCCACAACCCTTCTCAGCGCAGGGGAGGGGGTGCAGGCTTGCTGCCACATTCAGCACGCGCGCGCGCGCTTGTGTGTGTGTGTGTGTGTAGTGGGAGGGGAGGGGGGAGCATGACCGCAGAGGCAGAATGGCTGCCTTGGAAGAGATGAGAAGGAAATGAGGCTGCCTGGGACAAGGCTTCCTTCAACCGTCCAACCAGTCGGTCAGTGAGACACCAGGCTTTCCGGCCATCAGGTTTCAGGTGCTGCCACAAGGCCGTGGCAGAATCAAGGAGCCTGGACTGTGGTCCCTGTGCTCAGGGGCCAGACTGCTTCTTCAGCCACACACTCAGTGCACCGCCTGGGGGTATCACCACCGGGTGTCTGAGAAGAGAAGAGTCTGACAGGACAGCAGAGGGGACCATGGGCCAACATGTAGTGTTTCCACCACAGTCCTCAATGGGCTAGAAAGTGCTGGAATAGCCTGGAGATTGTTCTGGAATAACCTGCAGCTGGGCCAGAAAGAAAGCACGGACTCAGAAGGTGAGAGCAACAAGCCCTCTGGACAGAGGCGAGATGACTGTGGGCAAAACCCTGGACCGGGAGCACTAGCATCAGATGCGGGTGTGACCCCGGGGCAGGGCACTGCCTTCCTCTGAGCTTCAGGTTACTCGTCTGTAAAGTGAAGGGACTCAGCAGGATGTCTTCAAGGGTCCTCGAATCTCTGAAACCTATAAGAATATTCTTATTTTTTAAAAAATCCCACTGAACTGGTGGGCTTCTGGCCACTGAAGTCATGATATTTAAGAAAGTGTGGTTGTTGCTGTCCAGTCGCTAAGTCGTGTTCAACTCTTCGTGACCCCATGGGCTGCAGCACGCCAGGCTCCTCTGTCCGCAACTGTATCCTGGGATTTGCTCAAATTCGTGTCCACTGAGTCAGTGATGCCTTCCAACCATCTCATCCTCTGTTGCCCCCTTCTCCTATTGCTTTCAGTGTTTCCCAGAATCAGAGTCTTTTCCAACGAGTCGGCTCTTCACATCAGGCGGCCAAAGTGTTGAAACTTTAGCTTCAGCCATAATATTTAAGAAAGTAAAGAAGAATAAAAAGTCTTAAGTCGTATCAAAATGCTATAGGGCCCAGGGAGTTTAGGTGTGGGAATGCTATTTCCTTTTTAGCCTCTCCACTCTTAAAGAATGTTACCCTTTCATATGATGGCATGGAGTCCATTTCACCTCTCTTCACCGTGGGTGGAACTTCATGACCACCTCAAGGACTAGAACGTGCCAGAAGGAACCCGGAGCAGCTTCCCAAACTGGGTCATAAACAGAGATGTGTCTTCTTTCTGGCTCTCCTGGAACATGAACATTGGGCTCTCTGAGCTGATAGTAAGAAATCTGGTGACCCGGAGTCACCACACTGGAGAGATGGTGTGGAGAAACCAGAGAGACAGAAATGTCCAGGGAGCCCCACCTGCTCCAGCCCCCTGCTGAATGATCCTCCTGGCCTGAGAACCAGCTGGTGGGTGAGGTGGCCCCAGCCCCCAGGCTTATAGCCACCCTGGCTCTTGCCAAGGACAGCAGAGGAGAGCTCCGTCCTTGAGAAAAATCAGCACGACTGTGTTTTCAGGCTGTGATGGCTTTCTGATGTGGCCTTAAACATCGGCTGCCACCGGCGTTGTCACTGCTCCTCAGGGAAGATGCAGGGAGGGACTTGGGGACAGAGGAGGGGGAGAGGGAGCCCACCTAGCGGGTTGTGGGGGAGACACCAGATAACCAGAGCCTCCACTGGCCTGTTTTCCCCAGCTCTAGAGGGGATACATCCATCTTAGAATTACCTAGGGCAGAAAGACACAAGCTCCTAAGGGGCTGGAAACGAGTTCTGAGACCCCTCTCATGTCTGCCCAAAGGAAAAGAGAGAGAGAAAGCCAAGTACAAGTGCCCCTGCCCGGGAGACCCCCAGAGATCCCTGGCCATACTGAGGTTCAACCAACAAGGGGAAATCTACCTATGGTAGCAGCAGTTCTGCCCCCACCCCAAGCCAGTATGAGTAACTCTGGCCAGTGGGCTAACTCCAGCTGTCTGCCTGTGTTTGTAAATAAAATTTTACTGGGCCATGATCATGGACCTCTGTTTGCATATGATCTCTGGGTGTTTTTGCCCAACAGCAGCTGGGTTGGGTAGATAGGACAGACACCATCTGGCCCACAAAGCCTGAGATAGTTACTAGCTGACCTTTCTAGAAGAAGGTTGCCGACCCCTGCCCTAAGCTATCAAAAGTGAAATCCCAAGACAACATGCCCTTCCCCAGCATCCTTGCTCAGAAAGACCCTCTGGGGTCCACTGCCCCCACCCATTCATTCCCATCACCCATTCAGTCGTTCAATGCCCTGTGGGCTTCTCATGCATGGCAGGCTCCCAGCTCCACCTTGGGAAGAGAAAAATGAACAGACGCAGTCCTGGTCCTCTCAGGGATCCTGGCACTGTGCAGGGGCGTGTCACACATTCAGAGGATCATGGTGCTGACCGCTAAGAACCAGAGGGAGGCAGTGCCTGTGGGATTCCAGCAGTCTGCTGCTGCTGCTGCTGCTAAGTCACTTCAGTCATGTCTGACTCTGTGTGACCCCATAGATGGCAGCCCACCAGGCTCCCCCATCCCTGGGATTCTCCAGGCAAGAATACTGAAGTGGGTTGCCATTTCCTTCTCCAATGCATGAAAGAGAAAAGTGAAAGTGAAGTCACTCAGTCTGTCCGACTGTTAGCGACCCCATGGACTGCAGCCCACCAGGCTACTCTGTCCATTGGATTTTCCAGGCAAGAGTACTGGGGTGGGGTGCCATTGCCATCCCCGTCCAGCAGTCTAGACAGAGGCAATCAATCCAGCTCGGGAGCTAAGCCCAGGGAAGGCTTCCCGAGGAATGACGGTATCGGTGGATCCTGATGGATGAGTGGGATCCAAGGACAGGTGAGGATGGAGGCCTGTCTGCACAGAGAGGGAGGGGGATGTACACAAAGGATTCGGGGAGGGGCAGGGCATCGAGAAGGGCAGTGATGCACGGGGGAAGGCAGGACCTAGGGCAAGGCAGAGACCACAGATGCCAAGAGCGACAGCTCTGGCACCACAGAGGACCCTGAGAAGTGACCATCCCCTTCTCCCTTTAGAAGGGGAAAGGGAACGCACAGACCCCATGGACCAAGCCTACCTCCACTGAGACAAGGAGGTTTCCACGTGGGTTTGTTTTCCTATCTGCCTTGTAGCTCACCCACACCAAGCCCCCCACCCCCTGGCGCTTCCACGCTGAGAGGCCAGGGGCAGCCAGCGTGGGCTGTCCATCGTGGGGAGAGCCCCCACCCCACCCCCGCACACATCCGGGAACTTCCAGTCTGTGTCCCCTGCATCCTGCCTGCCTCCTCCAGTTTTATCTCAGGCCAACCTCTTCCAAGCAAGAAAAAAGGAATATTCACCAGCTTCAGTTCAGTTCAGTTCAGTTGCTCAGTCGTGTCCCACTCTTTGTGACCCCATGAATCGCAGCATTCCAGGCCTCCCTGTCCATCACCAACTCCTGGAGTTCACTCATCCTCTGTCATCCCCTTCTCCTGCCCCCAATCCCTCCCAGCATCAGAGTCTTTTACAATGAGTCAACTCTTCACATGAGGTGGCCAAAGTATTGGAGTTTCAGCCTCAGCATCAGTCCTTCCAGTAAACACCCAGGATTGATTTCCTTTAGAATGGACTGGTTGGATCTCCTTGCAGTCCAAGGGACTCTCAAGAGTCTTCTCCAACACCATAGCTCAAAAGCATCAATTCTTCGGTGCTCAGCTTTCTTCACAGTCCGACTCTCACATCCATACTTGACCATTGGAAAAACCATAGCCTTGACTAAACAGACCTTTGTTGGCAAGGTAATGTCTCTGCTTTTCAATATGCTCTCTAGGTTGGTCATAACTTTCCTTCCAAGGAGTAAGTGTCTTTTAATTTCATGGCTACAATCACCATCTGC
>SJYX01004787.1:5363-19905 GCA_006410675.1 Oreotragus oreotragus
AGAATCCCAGTGATGGGGGAGCCTGGTGGGCTGCCGTCTATGGGGTCGCGCAGAGTCGGACGTGACTGAAGTGACTTAGCAGTAGCATTGGTACTTTATTCTTTTTTGTAAATTTCTGCATACTCTCCCATTGTATGAATATACTATATTTCGTGTGCCTATCCATCTGATATGTTGGTAGACATTTGGCTTGCTTCCATTTTTTGGCTATTATAAACAATACTATGGATGTTTGTGTATAGTTTTGTGTGGTCCTATGTCTTAATTTCTCTTGGCTATCTGCCTAGGAGTAGAATTGCTGGATCATATGAAAAATCTATGCTTAACTTTTTGAAGACTTGCCTAATTGTTTTCCAAAGCCGTTGTACCATTTTATAATTGCACCAGCAAAAAATGGGGGCTCTAATTTCCTCACATCCTTAACAACACTTGTTATTATGTGCCCTTCTGATTTTAGCATCTTGGGTGTGAAATGGTATCACATTATAATTTTGATTTGCATTTTTCTAATGACTCATGATGTTGAACATCTTTTCATGCGTTTATTGGTCATCTCTATATATAATCCTTGGAGAAAATGCTTTGCTGAGATTTTTCTTTGGGTTCTTCTTTTATTGTTGTATTTTAGGAGTTCTTTATATGTTCTAGGTAAGAGTCCTTTAGGAGATATGATTTGCAAATATATTTTTCCTAGTCTACGGGTTGTCTTTTCACTTCCTTGATGGTGTGATTTTAAGCACAAAGGCTTTTAGTTTTGGTGAAGTTTATTTTATCTAAATTTTCTTTTGTAACTTGCATTTTTGATGTCAAATTTAAGAAACCACTGCTTAACCCTAGGTCATGAAGATTTACTTCTATTTTGCTTCTGAGAGTGTTGTAGTTTAGCTTTATATTTAGGTATTTAATCTATTTTGATTTTTTCTGTAGGTGTGAGATAGGGGTCTACATTTATTCTTTTGGATATATAAATGGATATCCAGTTGTCCTAACATCATTTGTTGGAAACACCATTCTTTCTCTGTTTAACTGTTGACACCCTCTTCAATAGGTTTTGAAGAATAATGACATAATCTAAGTAAGAGTAAAGAGTAAGAGTAAAGTCGCTCAGTCGTGTCCGACTCTTTGCGACCCCGTGGACTACCAGGCTCCTCCGTCCACGGGATTCTCCAGGCAAGAATACTGGAGTGGGTTACCATTTCCTTCTCCAGGGGATCTTCCCAACCCAGGGATTGAACCCAGGTCTCCCGCATTGGAGGCAGATGCTTTAACCTCTGAGCCACCAAAGTTTCTGATATATGGTAAGTTTCAATATATGGTAGCTATTATTATTTTTATTGCTTTTATCAGGCTATTGAGTAAGTTCCCAAGCAAAATAAGATAGTTGAAAGTTCCTCTTTACTAGAAATTCCAGAAAATAGAATAAAAGAGAGCAAGAAACTGCTATTAGCTTGAAATCTTCCATATAAGGTTTGCAAATAGTGCTTCTACTAATAGTAATAATCATTGCAGTGACTCACAGTTACTAGTACTTCCATGCACTGACACTTCATTTCAATTAATTCACTAAGTTCTCACAACAATACTATGAGATAGGTACGATTTTAATCTTTTATTCAGATAAGGAAACATGGCCTTAGAATGGCTAAGCTGCTTGTTCAAGGTCACATAAGCAGTGAGCCCCCAAGTGGATATTTGAATTCAGTCTGTGATGGGAATTGGCCTTAGGAGATATGAGTGAGAGGCTGGTCAGGATAAGAAAAACATATTGGGTTGGGTAAAAATTTTATTTGGGTTTTTCTGTAGGATGTTATGGAGAAACTCAAATGAACTTTTTGGTCAACCCAATGGAATGGCATGTACATTGACTAACATGGAAAGAAGGTGGTTAAGAGAGTTAGAGTCTCTGAGTTCAAATCTCAGCTCAGCCACTTAAAAAGCTGCATGATTCTTCAACTTAAAATAGGGCTAATTATGCTTATCTCATAATCTTATTGTGGAGAATAAATGAGTTAATGCACATAAAGTATTTAGAAGAGTGTCCAACGTATGGGAAGTGCTCAAAAATTGTCAGCTGTGATGCTGATAGAAAGCTGTAAACCAGATTCCAAGCCTTCTTTCCAGAATGACTCCTGCTGTCAGGCCAGCTTCGTGCGTGTGCAACCTGTGTAGCCATGTAAGATGCTGCTCTCAGAAGGACCCTGGTCAATGCTCTGTTGCCACCATCTTGAAATTTTTGACTATTTTTGAATTTGGGAATGGCGTGAGGAGAGAGTTGTCTCCCTTCTCCCCCTGAGTCCACTGATGCCTGACAGTTCATGCAGGGACATCTCTTTTACACACACACACACACTTCAGAACCTCCTTGACTGCTATGAACTCCAGTGGATCTCAAAGTGGAAGATAGTGCTATTCAGGTTAATTACTGTGTCAGTGAGACCAACACACACCCACTTGACATTCCTGATTTATTGCCTAAAAGTGACTGCAATGCATAGTGGGCCCCAAATCCTGCCACTATTATTGGACTGAAAACCTCCATTGACTTAAGCTGGCAGCCTGCACCACTGATTGAGGACAGAATTTGGCCCCATGGGTTTTATATAGAACATTTTTCTTTATTTCTTGTTTTCATGGGTGTGTATTGTGGGCTGGGGATTATTTTTATGTTTTTCCACTTCCTGATTAGTTTTAGGACTTGTTTATTTGGAGACTGCTTTAATAAATGTGCACAGCAGGGTGAGTTAGTAACAAGGTTGGTGTATTTAACCAGGAACCACCTTTTTTTCAGTTTGGTGTTTGGTGTTTAACTTCAGGGCACAGTTGCTCCATTTCAGCACCAAATCTCTGCCAGAGCCCACCTATCCTTGCTCTGGATGCCATGATGCTTTAACTTCAGGGCAAGGCTCAGCTCCCATGTGGAACTTCACTGTCATGCATCACCAGGGCACTTTTAAAGTGTTATTGAATTTTAATAACACTTGCCTCTCTGTTTCCTCTGCTAAACTGCGGGGCCCAGAGGGCAGGGACTTGCTCATCAGTGTCATTTCAGTGCCTAGCGTGACTCCTGTCACCAACACCTTCAATCAAGAAACATTTTCTGAGCATCTATTATGTGCCCGATATAATAATAGGTGTGACAAGACTGATGAGGTCCCTGCTTCAAGAGGGGCTTACACTCTGTGAGTGAGACACAGGGATAGCTAAGCAAATAATTGCAGAGTAAGGTTTTTTTAGATTTAGAGTTTTGGTTTTATTTTTTAAAATTCTTTTCCATTATGGCTTATCACAGGACAGTCAGTATAGTTCCCTGTGCTATACAGTAGGACCATGTAGTTTATCCATTCTATATATAATAGCTTGCCTCTGCTAGTCCCAAATTCCCAATCCATCCCTTCCCCAAAGATTGTTATTAAAAATAAACATGGAGGGTGCAGTAGAATGATTGAGTGTGTGTATGTGTGTGTGTGGTTGGTGGTCAGGGAAGGGTTCTCAGTGGAGGTGGCTTCTCAGCTGAGACCTGAAGGCAAGAAGGAACCAGCTAGGCGTTCCCTGGTGACTCAATGGTGAAGAGTCTGCCTGCCAGTGCAGGAGACAGGGGTTCAATCACTATCAAAGATCCCTATGCGGGAAGATCCCTTCGGCACAGAGCCAATGCTCCACAGCAAGGGAAGCCACTGCAATGAGAAGCTGGTGGACTGCAACTAGAAAGCAGCCCCTACTCGTTGCAACCAGAGAAAAACCTGTCTCTTATACACATCTAGATGTGTATAAGAGACAGTGATGGTTCAGAATGGTGTAAAATGTTGTACAACCCCATGTATGAAAATCATGGTATCACTCTAGACCTCAGTGTGCTCCTTTAAAAAGTGAAAATGAGTTCCCTTCAGTTCTGTATATGACCATCTTGGTTCTTAGCATTGAGACCCAGATGTGTTTTTATTAAATGCTCAGCCTGGAAAACTGGCAGCAAGAATGCTGAGTTTAATCATACAGTAGGGATTTTTAATCCAAACATTATTTATCCAGTACTAATCAAAAATACAATGAAAGGATTTAAAAATTAAAAAGAAAACTGAGAAACTGCCAGACTATAAAACAAGCGCTTTTCCTCTTTAGCTCTCACAGACTCATTCTAACATCTGTGGGATTTACAGGTGTTAAAAATGCCCCTGAAATAAGTCTTTTTATTTCCTGGGGTGATGGAGATATATTGATGATTACAGGGGGAAATTAGTTTTTTTAAATAAAACAATTAAAAGAGCTCAGTGTTTAAGTGAAGAAGAATATAATTTTCCTTTATTTTATCTACCATTAAATGGATGGCACAAGCTATTAGATGAGTTTAGTTTAATCAAGGTCAGTTTTCAAATAGAATTCATATTTATGTGAATCGTCAGAGAAGAGGGTGGTAAACTTCTGGGCCAGTGCACACACACACATATGTATACTCATACACACACATACATACACACCTTAGGGGTTTCTTTCTTTAAAAATAAGGAAAACACAAATGGTGACAAGAAGTGACAGCGTGTGGGATCACAGGAATACAAGGAGCAAAGAGCAAGCCCTGCTTCCCGTTAAGAGGCTATCCTAGACTTAGCAGGAATAGTAGATAAGATTTCCTCTTTTTTAAGTTGTAAGTGCATTTGTGAACATCAATATGTGAGGTCTAGGGGCTTCCCTGGTGCCTCAGTGGTAAAGAATCCACTTGCCAATGCAGGAGACACAGGTTCAATCCCCGATTTAGGAAGATCTCACATGCTGTGACGCAGCTAAGCCCTTTCACCACCACTGAGCTTGTGCTCTGGAGGCCGGGAGCTGCAGCTAGTGAAGCTCGTGTGACTGAAAGCCCGTTCTCCACAACAAGAGAAGCCACTGCAGCTAGAGTATCCTTGTTTCCCACAGCTAGAGAATACTCCTTGCCTCGGTGAAGACTTATCACAAACAAACAAAATGACATCTGGACACATCTGATGATTTGAGTGTCATAGTCAAGAGATGTGCTGGAGGCCCTCATGTGGCTCCTGATGGGCCCCATCTCTCTCCAACCCTGTGCTCGATGACATCATCGTGGTGGTTTGAAAGAGGCCACGGTGGGAGCATTGGCACCACGGAAGTCAGCTGGTGCTACAAATCAGACTCCTGCTACCCACCCCTCCATCTGGTTATAATTTAACTATAATGAGTGGTGTATATTTATCAACACACCATTGGTCATAGTTAAATAAAACCTACAACAAAATTAATGAGACATGCGAATTTTACTATTGCTTGCAATGATAATTAAACATAAATGAGTCACATACATTCATATACGTAACCAGCTGCCATATACTGAGGTCCACTTTGTGTCAGGCCTGTGCCTTCCAGACTGTCTTTAGCCCCCACATGATCCCTGTAAGGCAGGTGTTACTATCTTCATTTGAGAGGTGAAGAAACGGAGACTCCCACAATCGCCTTCGGTCACACAGCTAGTTAGGTGCTCAATCAGGATCGAACTCACACTCCCTGCCCACAGTGAGCGAGCTCACGTGTTGCTGAGATCAGCTCATGAAGTTTCAGGGAACATATGATGCTGAGGGAAACGAGCACTCTGAAGCCTCTTGTAAGATTCCAGGGTCCCAAAGTGCAGAGACTGAGCTGCCAAATTATTCATTTCTGCAGCAGGGCCTGCCCGTGGCTCGGGAGCAATGGATGAGAAGACCCTGGTGGTCCAAGAGGCCCGGATTCCCACGTACACTGGGGGTGAGTCTTCGTGGGTCTCCATAGAGCTGAGAAGTAGTCCTGGGGAAGCCTAGTTTCAGTGAGGACTTTTGCTGCCCTGGCCTTGATGTCCGTATCACCAGTGTTTTCCCACAGACTTCCAACCGCTGATTTTTCATCCCCTTGAACATTCCTCTCTACTCCTCTTCCTTATTTTGCATCAGTGCAGCTCAAGTCTTCATCTGCCTTTTCAGTCTCTGCCTGTCTTCCTTCCCTATGATTTAAGTTCATCTTTGCTCCCAACAGCATCTCAGCAAAACACAACTTCTTTCCATTTTTGGAATAATCCCAGAGTTTCCAAGGGTAACAGGGCAGGTAAAATTTTATTATTTTAATAAACTGGCAATGCAATTTCTTTGAGAGAAGTATCTTCGGCTCAAGAAGTGCGTTAATGGCTGCTCAGGAGGCGGTCTCTTTCCCCTGCAGGTGCCAAGGGAGGGGAAGCAGCTTCGTGGGATAAATGGAAAAGAGTTTGGAGCTGGGTGAATGGAATGTGGGAGCTGGGTGAGGATGAGCAGATGTGGGAGGAGGGAGAGTGAGTGTTATAAACTTGTGAAAGGTTTGGGTGAAGAGTTTTTACATTTTGATTAGGGAAAATGAAGAAGGCACTGGATTCCATGCCAGGGTTGATGTGTGTGGCATAGAGGCAGCCAGTTAAGAAGGTGGAGCCACAGAATTGTTGAGTTGGTTTGTGGACAGTTTTCTTCATACCTAAAAAGCTCCGAGGGGCATGTGGGTTACCCTCATTTCCAATAGCTCACGGCTTCTCCAGACCAACCCAGCCTGCACTGGTCTTGATGAACATCCAGCATTCTATTCTCCCATCTCATCATTTTTCTCCTTGAGTCACGTGCAAACTAGGGGAATCTAGCTGGTAGTATGGGAGCGCTGAGTTACTAGGGGCAAGGAGATTAGGAAAAACAGAGAACCAAGAGGCAGAAGGGAGGCAGGGTCCAAGAAAAGAGGGCAAGCATTAAAGAGAAGAGAAACTCTGTTTCATAAACCTTCCTCTACCAAATGGAGTAAAGCAAAACAAATACATACCCTAAGCTAAAGCTTACACAGAATAGAAACCTTATACCCCCCTCCCACCGAAAGCCACGTCACCGCAGCAAGAAAATCCCATCTTCTAGATGGCGATAAAGTGAGGTCGGAACAGGCAACAACAGTACAATCTTGGGGACCTGGTTGCCTGGGGTACAACAGGTAGTGTAAGATGGCACACTGGGCCAACAGAAGGTGGCCATGGGAATAGTTCGTGCCTTTCTTGGTTATTCTCAGGTGCGTGCTAGTGAGAATCACTGTCTTAAATTCTGTCCCTGAGTGTGAACCTCAGACTGGAAGGCCCTTTAAAATAGGCCGTTATGAGTGCTGTGGAGGGATGGTAAAGGCATGGGAATCCTGTCCATGGCTGCCGTCACAAAGAAAGAATGGGAGATCACCTTTCAAGTTCTGGCTGATGGATTTTGAACTGGGTAGCTGATTTTAAAAATTGACGTTATGAGGGCTTGGGATATAAGCAGAACACCTCAAATTCTTGGCGACTAGAAGTACAATAGTCCTATTTTTTTTTTTTTTTTTACTTACCTTAATCACTAAAGGTGATCTCCTAAATTCCAGAAAATTGTTACCAACTGTCAGAATGTGGGTACCATAGCCTTTAGTCAGAAAAATAACCCGAAATAGTAGGAAAACATTTCAACCTCCACCAAAGAGAAAAACAAAGACATTCGGCTAAATTACTCAGACTTTAAAAACACATCACCATTCCTCACTTGGTTTTAGGGTAATAGTAGAAATTCTAGCAAAGGTCATTCTCAAGTACACAATTGTATAAACTTGTCTTGTGAATGGAAGGTTTGGAATTTGGGCAGCCAACCCTGGGGACTGTGTTTATGATCAAATTCAAGAGCGTGCTGTATGTCTGCTATGTTCCAGCGGCTTCTACCCGCCTGGCCTCTCTGTCTACTGGGTGTATATGTTTGTGTGTGCTCTGTTGTGTCTGGTTCTTTGTGACCCATGGACTGTAGCCCACAAGACTCTTCTGTCCATGGAATTTTCCAGGCAAGAATCCTGGAGAGCGTTGCCATTTCCAGGGAATATTACTGATCCAGAGATCGAACCTACATCTCCTGCATTGGCAGATAGCTTCTTTCCACTGCGCCACCTGGGAAAATCTAAATCAGTGAAAAATAGAGCCATGTCTTTACCATGTCTGTGAGCCAAAAAGAAGAATATTTCTACTAAGAATAAATTTTAGAGAAATTCAAAGATTTATTGGACTGCCATTCACTAGACATAAAATTGGGATTGTGATAGCCTCTACCTCATAGGGTCATTGGAAAATCAAATACGATCAGGTTCATAAAACTTTAGCCCAGAGCCTGGCACACCGTATACACTCAGAAAATGGTATTAGAACTTTTGTTAATAAGTGATGGGAAATTTCCATGGTGTTGGAAATTTGCAAATGAATAGACCCCGTCCTTCCTTTAGGAATTGCACAGAGGAGGCAGTAGAGGAAGACAGGTCAGCGGATAATTATAACATATGCTGCTGCTAAGTCACTTCAGTCGTGTCCGACTCTGTGCGACCCCATAGACAGCAGCCTACCAGGCTCCTCCGCCCATGGGATTTTCCAGGCAAGAGTACTGGAGTGGGTTACCATTGCAACATATAAAACATAGTAAATACTATGTATAATAAATAATAAGAGGATGTATTGGACACAACTTCAGGGGAAGCTTCAGTGCTTTGAAATGGAGAATCATTACAGGCCAAAGACCATCTACTTGCCTTAAGCCTGTGAATGTGAAAGACCAGGTCCTAGGAAGGCCAGCTCTGTCACTCTGCTGTCCTAGTGATGGATGGGGATTTGTGAGCAATTGAATTGAACCTCTGCCATTACTATCGATTGTTGGGATAGATGTCTCAATCAGAGCTAGTGGGCCACAGTCTGGGTCAGTGGTCATACTGACACAGGTTTATGACCTGTCCTAAACTTCTCGTGTGCCTTGCCCCATGTCCGTCTGCCCAGAACCTAGGATCAAGCCGGCATAAAGAATTTGGGAAAATGAAGATTGAATTAAGTGACCTCAGATCTAAGCCAGCTGTCACTGGAAGCTCTTCTTTTTGAGGAGGTAATTTTTTTTTTTTTTTTTTCATTTCCAAAGGTTTGGAGGCAGTTGAGTTAAGACATAGAGGTGGAAATGAAATGCATGTGATTTAAATGGAAAACCCTACTGCCCCGCTCTTTGACCCTGAGCAAGTTGCTTACCTACTCTGAACCTCAGTTCCCTTGTCCACAAAACGGGGAAAATGAGACTGACCTCACTAGGATTGGGGTGTTTTGTTCTTATTAACAGCTTTTATTGGGTTATAATTTACTTACTATAAAATTTACCTTTTTAAAGTGATTTCAGTGTTTTTTAGTATATGTAACAGTATGCAATTATCAGCACTGTCTAGTTCTAGAATATTTTCATCACCCCCAAAAGACACCCATACATATTAGCAATCACTTCCCACTTCTTTTGTCTAGCTCCTGCAAACACCAATCTACTGTCTATCTCTGTGGGTTCGTCTATAAGCAGATTCCTTACCGTCTGAGCTACAGGGAAGATCCATTCTAGACATTTCATATAAATGAAATCATACAACTTATGGTCTTTTGTCCCTGGCTTCTTTTACTTAATATAACATAGTCAAGATTGATCTATTTTGTAGCATCTATTGGAGAGGGCAATGGCACCCTACTCCAGTACTCTTGCCTGGAATATCCCATGGACGGAGGAGCCTGGTGGGCTGCAGTCCATGGGGTCGCTAAGAGTCGGACACGACTGAGCAACTTCACTTTCACTTTTCACTTTCGTGCATTGGAGAAGGAAATGGCAACCCACTCCAGTGTTCTTGCCTGGAGAATCCCAGTGATGGGGGAGCCTGGTGGGCTGCCGTCTATGGGGTCGCGCAGAGTCGGACGTGACTGAAGTGACTTAGCAGTAGCATTGGTACTTTATTCTTTTTTGTAAATTTCTGCATACTCTCCCATTGTATGAATATACTATATTTCGTGTGCCTATCCATCTGATATGTTGGTAGACATTTGGCTTGCTTCCATTTTTTGGCTATTATAAACAATACTATGGATGTTTGTGTATAGTTTTGTGTGGTCCTATGTCTTAATTTCTCTTGGCTATCTGCCTAGGAGTAGAATTGCTGGATCATATGAAAAATCTATGCTTAACTTTTTGAAGACTTGCCTAATTGTTTTCCAAAGCCGTTGTACCATTTTATAATTGCACCAGCAAAAAATGGGGGCTCTAATTTCCTCACATCCTTAACAACACTTGTTATTATGTGCCCTTCTGATTTTAGCATCTTGGGTGTGAAATGGTATCACATTATAATTTTGATTTGCATTTTTCTAATGACTCATGATGTTGAACATCTTTTCATGCGTTTATTGGTCATCTCTATATATAATCCTTGGAGAAAATGCTTTGCTGAGATTTTTCTTTGGGTTCTTCTTTTATTGTTGTATTTTAAGAGTTCTTTATATGTTCTAGGTAAGAGTCCTTTAGGAGATATGATTTGCAAATATATTTTTCCTAGTCTACGGGTTGTCTTTTCACTTCCTTGATGGTGTGATTTTAAGCACAAAGGCTTTTAGTTTTGGTGAAGTTTATTTTATCTAAATTTTCTTTTGTAACTTGCATTTTTGATGTCAAATTTAAGAAACCACTGCTTAACCCTAGGTCATGAAGATTTACTTCTATTTTGCTTCTGAGAGTGTTGTAGTTTAGCTTTATATTTAGGTATTTAATCTATTTTGATTTTTTCTGTAGGTGTGAGATAGGGGTCTACATTTATTCTTTTGGATATATAAATGGATATCCAGTTGTCCTAACATCATTTGTTGGAAACCCCATTCTTTCTCTGTTTAACTGTTGACACCCTCTTCAATAGGTTTTGAAGAATAATGACATAATCTAAGTAAGAGTAAAGAGTAAGAGTAAAGTCGCTCAGTCGTGTCCGACTCTTTGCGACCCCGTGGACTACCAGGCTCCTCCGTCCACGGGATTCTCCAGGCAAGAATACTGGAGTGGGTTACCATTTCCTTCTCCAGGGGATCTTCCCAACCCAGGGATTGAACCCAGGTCTCCCGCATTGGAGGCAGATGCTTTAACCTCTGAGCCACCAAAGTTTCTGATATATGGTAAGTTTCAATATATGGTAGCTATTATTATTTTTATTGCTTTTATCAGGCTATTGAGTAAGTTCCTAAGCAAAATAAGATAGTTGAAAGTTCCTCTTTACTAGAAATTCCAGAAAATAGAATAAAAGAGAGCAAGAAACTGCTATTAGCTTGAAATCTTCCATATAAGGTTTGCAAATAGTGCTTCTACTAATAGTAATAATCATTGCAGTGACTCACAGTTACTAGTACTTCCATGCACTGACACTTCATTTCAATTAATTCACTAAGTTCTCACAACAATACTATGAGATAGGTACGATTTTAATCTTTTATTCAGATAAGGAAACATGGCCTTAGAATGGCTAAGCTGCTTGTTCAAGGTCACATAAGCAGTGAGCCCCCAAGTGGATATTTGAATTCAGTCTGTGATGGGAATTGGCCTTAGGAGATATGAGTGAGAGGCTGGTCAGGATAAGAAAAACATATTGGGTTGGGTAAAAATTTTATTTGGGTTTTTCTGTAGGATGTTATGGAGAAACTCAAATGAACTTTTTGGTCAACCCAATGGAATGGCATGTACATTGACTAACATGGAAAGAAGGTGGTTAAGAGAGTTAGAGTCTCTGAGTTCAAATCTCAGCTCAGCCACTTAAAAAGCTGCATGATTCTTCAACTTAAAATAGGGCTAATTATGCTTATCTCATAATCTTATTGTGGAGAATAAATGAGTTAATGCACATAAAGTATTTAGAAGAGTGTCCAACGTATGGGAAGTGCTCAAAAATTGTCAGCTGTGATGCTGATAGAAAGCTGTAAACCAGATTCCAAGCCTTCTTTCCAGAATGACTCCTGCTGTCAGGCCAGCTTCGTGCGTGTGCAACCTGTGTAGCCATGTAAGATGCTGCTCTCAGAAGGACCCTGGTCAATGCTCTGTTGCCACCATCTTGAAATTTTTGACTATTTTTGAATTTGGGAATGGCGTGAGGAGAGAGTTGTCTCCCTTCTCCCCCTGAGTCCACTGATGCCTGACAGTTCATGCAGGGACATCTCTTTTACACACACACACACACTTCAGAACCTCCTTGACTGCTATGAACTCCAGTGGATCTCAAAGTGGAAGATAGTGCTATTCAGGTTAATTACTGTGTCAGTGAGACCAACACACACCCACTTGACATTCCTGATTTATTGCCTAAAAGTGACTGCAATGCATAGTGGGCCCCAAATCCTGCCACTATTATTGGACTGAAAACCTCCATTGACTTAAGCTGGCAGCCTGCACCACTGATTGAGGACAGAATTTGGCCCCATGGGTTTTATATAGAACATTTTTCTTTATTTCTTGTTTTCATGGGTGTGTATTGTGGGCTGGGGATTATTTTTATGTTTTTCCACTTCCTGATTAGTTTTAGGACTTGTTTATTTGGAGACTGCTTTAATAAATGTGCACAGCAGGGTGAGTTAGTAACAAGGTTGGTGTATTTAACCAGGAACCACCTTTTTTTCAGTTTGGTGTTTGGTGTTTAACTTCAGGGCACAGTTGCTCCATTTCAGCACCAAATCTCTGCCAGAGCCCACCTATCCTTGCTCTGGATGCCATGATGCTTTAACTTCAGGGCAAGGCTCAGCTCCCATGTGGAACTTCACTGTCATGCATCACCAGGGCACTTTTAAAGTGTTATTGAATTTTAATAACACTTGCCTCTCTGTTTCCTCTGCTAAACGGCGGGGCCCAGAGGGCAGGGACTTGCTCATCAGTGTCATTTCAGTGCCTAGCGTGACTCCTGTCACCAACACCTTCAATCAAGAAACATTTTCTGAGCATCTATTATGTGCCCGATATAATAATAGGTGTGACAAGACTGATGAGGTCCCTGCTTCAAGAGGGGCTTACACTCTGTGAGTGAGACACAGGGATAGCTAAGCAAATAATTGCAGAGTAAGGTTTTTTTAGATTTAGAGTTTTGGTTTTATTTTTTAAAATTCTTTTCCATTATGGCTTATCACAGGACAGTCAGTATAGTTCCCTGTGCTATACAGTAGGACCATGTAGTTTATCCATTCTATATATAATAGCTTGCCTCTGCTAGTCCCAAATTCCCAATCCATCCCTTCCCCAAAGATTGTTATTAAAAATAAACATGGAGGGTGCAGTAGAATGATTGAGTGTGTGTATGTGTGTGTGTGGTTGGTGGTCAGGGAAGGGTTCTCAGTGGAGGTGGCTTCTCAGCTGAGACCTGAAGGCAAGAAGGAACCAGCTAGGCGTTCCCTGGTGACTCAATGGTGAAGAGTCTGCCTGCCAGTGCAGGAGACAGGGGTTCAATCACTATCAAAGATCCCTATGCGGGAAGATCCCTTCGGCACAGAGCCAATGCTCCACAGCAAGGGAAGCCACTGCAATGAGAAGCTGGTGGACTGCAACTAGAAAGCAGCCCCTACTCGCTGCAACCAGAGAAAAACCCATGCATCAGTGAAGACCCAGAACAGACAAAAATAAACAAATAAATTTATATATAAAGAATGGGCTTCCCTTGTGGCTCAGTTGGTAGAGAATCCTCCTGCAATGCAAGAGATTGTCAGCAACGCAGGAGATGCAGGTTCAATCCCTGGGTCAGGAAGATCCCTTGGAGAAGGAAATGGCAACCCACTCCAGTATTCTTTCCTGGGAAATCCTATGGATGGAGGAAGCTGGTGGGCTACAGTCCATAGGGTCNCTGGGTCAGGAAGATCCCTTGGAGAAGGAAATGGCAACCCACTCCAGTATTCTTTCCTGGGAAATCCTATGGATGGAGGAAGCTGGTGGGCTACAGTCCATAGGGTCACAAAGAGTTGGACACAACTTAGTGGCTAAACCACATGTATCAAGAAAGAACCAGCCACAGTGTTGTGTGGTTGCCTGGATGGGAGTGGAGTTTGGGGGAGAATGGATACTTGTATATATATGTTTGAGTCCCTTCCCTGTTCTCCTGAAACTCCCACAACATTGTTAATTAGCTATACTGCAATATAGGATAAAAAGTTAAATAAAAAAAAAAAAGGAAGGAACCAGCCATATGCAGATGATCATTGCAGGAGGAGGCGTCTGAGACAAAGGTCCCAAAGTAGAAGGCGGCTGAGTTCAAAGGGCAGAGCACAGTGACCATGAGGACCTTGGTAAGAAATGGCCTGATTAGGTAGGCTTGTCCCAGACAGTGTTACTCTGATAAGGATCTTATTCTAAGGTGGGTGGACATCTTAGGAAAGACATGCCCAAATTACATTTTCAGGGAGCGCTCCTTGGTGTTTTGTGTAAAAGAAGGTGGCGGAAGGTGAGTGGAGGGGGCAGGTTTGGAAGAAGGAAGACCAGCTAGGGGGCCTTTGTGTTCACTGTTGAACTGACTGGGCTTTTCCCCCAGAAAGACATTGGAACTGTCCTTGCTGAGGCTGGTAGCGAAAATTGGAAGTTAGGACAGATCAGGGCTCACCCACCCCTCAGTCTGAGAGCCCGTATTGAGGCGGCGCTCCTGATGCTTGGGTCCTCACGCCTCTCTTTCCAGCGGACTTCAGAATCCCCACATTGCGTCCCTGGCAGGATGCTGA
>SJYX01004789.1:0-15933 GCA_006410675.1 Oreotragus oreotragus
ACTCCAGGAGTTGGTGATGGACAGGGAGGCCTGGCATGCTGCAGTTCATGGGGTCACAAAGAATCAGACACAACTGAGCAATTAAACTGAAATGATCACCTTTAAACTAGCCTGCTACAATTGATTCCTAAAAGGATTCTCTGCAGTCCATCCTTTATATTAGACTAGCAATTATGTTTTTAATGTAAAATTGGTCATGTTACTCTTTGGCTTAAAATATTCTAATAGCTTCCCTCACCATTATGATATTGACCAAATATCTCAACATAGGCCATGTGGCCTTTCATGGCTGGCTCTTAACCACATTTTGTATCACTAACACCTTTGCTCTCTAAGCTTCAACACCACTGGCCTTTGATAGATTATTTAAAATCATCAGAATTCCTCATACTAGAGTGCTTGAATGCCTACTTTCATCCCATGCAAATCCTACCTAACTCATTGTCATCTTCCATATCCTACCTAACATATCACTTCCTCTGACCCTTCAGACTGTATCACACTGTCTGTTACATGCCCTTATATCACTTCATAGCACATACATAGTTTGTTTTCACATTTATTTTATGATGATGTAATTAATGTCTGCCATTTCATATAAAATGAAAGATCCAGGAGTTCAAGAATAGTGTGTTGTTTTTCTTTTTTCCTAATTATCCCCCAAACCTAAAACAAAGTCTGGAACATTATAAATTTTAATTGAATGTATGGCTTTGCCTTATAATGAATTTTTGAATATCTACAAAAATCCTAAACCATAGGTATCCTAACACAGAGTTTGAAAAACACCCAGAAAAAGATGTCAAGGTCAAATATTCTCTTTTCATTTAAATTTAAGTACATGAGCTTTTTAGTAGTCATGAAAATGTCATGAATATGTTATGAAAATGTCCTTTTGCAGTAGTTGAGATTAGTGATATTATATCTGAATAAAATTCTCCCATTCCCACTAGTTCTGAGTAGTAATTTTCCCTAAAAATCAATTTTGGGAATATTTTAATTGATTTTTAAAGTCCTCCATTCACTTTACTCTATGCTGTACCCTAAGTTTGCATATTCAAAAGAGATTCTTCAAAGATTCTGGGGAAGTTAAGCCATAGTTTAATGCTGAGAGAAGCGATTGCCATTTCTGTTCCCAACTGTGTGTATCCTAAGGGAAAATGACAGGTCATAGTTTGTGCAAAGAATAACTGTAATATGATGTATAGTGCTGCTGTTGCTGCTGCTGCTAACTCGCTTCAGTCATGTCTGACTGTGCGACCCTATAGACGGCAGCCCACCAGTCTCCCCTGTCCCTGGGATTCTGCAGGCAAGAACACTGGAGTGGCTTGCCATTTGCTTCTTCAATGCATGAAAGTGAAAAGTGAAGGTGAAGTCGCTCAGTCATGTCTGACTTAGCGACCCCATGGACTGCAGCCCACCAGGCTCCTCCATCCATGGGGTTTTCCAGGCAAGAGTACTGGAGTGGCGTGCCATTGCCTTCTCCATGTATAGTGCTAACTATGCTAAAAGTCAGAGAAAAAGCAAAGATAAAAGTCTCCAAGGTTTAACACCTAGAGCNGACCCCATGGACTGCAGCCCACCAGGCTCCTCCATCCATGGGGTTTTCCAGGCAAGAGTACTGGAGTGGCGTGCCATTGCCTTCTCCATGTATAGTGCTAACTATGCTAAAAGTCAGAGAAAAAGCAAAGATAAAAGTCTCCAAGGTTTAACACCTAGAGCTATGGAAAAGTAAGGCGGAAAGACTCAGCCAGTAAAGAAGCATTGAGCCCATTTTTCATTCGGAGAGCTCGTTACTTACATAAACAGTGAAAGCAAAAGTTACCAGAGGGGCAGATCTCCATGCCCCTTATGCAGAGTGGTGCCAAAACAAAAGGGGCCAGAAGACTGCACCATGCATGGGAGGACACCTGTTGCTGACAGTCAGTTTCATGCTGCAGTTAAGCAGTTTTCTAGCCTGCAGCTCTATGCTGGAGGGGGCTACGCGGAGTCAATGGCAAACTGTCTGCTGACAGCCTCAGGGAAGATAGAGAGGCAAATGAGAAAGTTTCCAAGTCCGTAGATTCTTTAACTGTTTTACAATGGTTTAAGCTAGAAAGTTGAAGATTAAAGGAGATACATGTTTTCTTTATTCTTTCCTTTAATTTTGTCTTTCAAATAAAAGTCATGCTACTTATATGCTGTTATTTTGATTTGAGGTTTGAATTTTATTTTCAACCACAGTTTGAAGTATTTTTTTGGAACTTGTCTTTCTCATTTTTCCTCCATGTATTCAAAAGTCATTGATATAACTAAGAATATGCCTAACCAGTAGCCCAGAATGTCCTATAAAATTCACATAAAAAATGCATACATGATTTCCTGTGGCTAACTCCTAGAAAATCAAATACTTGGTAGATTATATATGCATTTGTAAGTTAACTTTAGGTTTTACAGACTAGATCAATATGTTTTGACTGACAGCAATAACTAGATTATAGGCTTTCTAAAATCTGCAACAATCTTTAATTTTACTGTAGAAGTGAGTATTTTGCAGGGTGTGTGTACTAGGTATATGATCTTCACTGGATAGATGCTTGTTGTCTTTTTTCATTACAGTAGTTTTGTTTTTTTTTTTAACCTTTTGTTAAATAGAAACCAAATTACTATCACTCTGAAATTTACCAGTCGCTTCCTCCATCCTGCTGAAGCTTCACTGATATTAATTTCAAGACCTGAGAATGGAATAGGAGGTACTGTGATGACTTTTGCTCTCAAGGGTGAAGTCCTCAATTTTAAAACCATGGTAAGTAAATCTTACCTCTTTTATGGTATATTTTTTGCTTCTCTTCTCAAGCCATGGAGTGTTCCAAGTACAAGCTGTTCTTCCAAGTATTATCTCCTGGCAGCTCCTGTTCTTTGAGATCATGTGCATATGCAGACACAGATGTGTACTTACTTACATTTGTGCAGTTTTTGGTTTCTGTATCTCTGATATTTTTGCTTTGATACTCTTTCTTTGGAAATAAGTCTCAATTTTATAATAGAAGTTAAAAGGACTTGTACTTTAAAATTTCAGTTTTGTTTATTAATTTTGTATGCAATGTTTAAACATTACTTTCAATTTACAGTTATTACAAAATACTGGTTATATTCCCTTTGTTGTACAATGCATCCCTGGACCTATATTACACCCAAGAGTTTGTACCTCCCACCCCTACATTGCCCCTCCCCACTGTCATCACTGGTAACCTTTAATTTGTTCTCTGTATCTGTGAGGCTGTTTCCTTTTTTTTTTTTTTTTAATTCACTGGTTTGTTGCATTTTTTAGATCTCACATATAAGTGATATCATGCAGTATTTGTCTCTTTCTGACTTATTTCACTTAGCATAATGCCCATAATGCCTTACCATAATACATCCTGCCGCTGCTAAGTTGCTTCAGTTGTGTCCAGCTCTTTGCAAACATATGGACCGTAGCCTGCCAGGTCCTCTTTCCATGAGATTCTCTAGGCAAGAATATTGGAGCAGTTGCCATGCCCTCCTCCAGGGAATCCAAGGATCAGACTTGCATCTCTTGTATCTTCTGCATTGGCAATTGGATTCATTACCACTAGCACCACCTGCAAAGCCCAAGTACATCCATGTTGCTGCAAATGGCAAAAAACAAACAAACAAACATATATATATATATGGCTTCATATGTGGCACTAGTAATGAAGAATCTACCTGCCAGTGCAGGAGACACAAGAGACATGAGTTCAATCTCTGGGTTGGGAAAATCCTCTGGAGAAGGAAGTGGCCAGCCAGTCCAGTATTTTTGCTTTGAAAATCCCATGGACAGGGATGATCCGGAGGGATGATGGGGGGTGGGAGGAGGGAGGGGGGTTCATGTTTGGGAGTTCGTGTACACCCGTGACGGATTCATGTCAATGTATGCCAAAACCAGTAGAGTACTGTAAAGTAAAATAAAATTAAATTAAAAAAAAAAAAAGAAAATCCCATGGACAGAGGAGCCTGGTGTGCTACAGTCCATGAAGTTGCCAAGACTTGGACACAACTAAGCAACTGAGCACACATACACTGACACACATATAAATAAATAAATAAAATATATATGTATTATACACACACACACATACATACACACACATACACCCCACATCTTCATTATCCATTCATCTGTTGATGGACACTTAGGTTGCTTCCATATCTTGGCAATTGTAAGTAATGCTGCTATGAATGTTGGGGTGCATGTATTTATTCAAATTAGTATCTTCATTTCCTTTGGATATATACCCAGAGTGGACTAGCTGGATCATATGGTAGTTCCATTTTTGGACTTTTGAGAAACCTCCTACTGCTTTCCGCAGTGACTATGGTGATTTACCTTCCCACCAACCATAAAAGGGTTCCCTTTACTCCACATCCTCGCCAGCATTTGTTATTTGTGTTCTTTTTGATAATGGCCATTCTAACAGATGCTAGATGATATCTCACTGTGGTTTTGATACGCATTTCTCTTATGATTAGCATCTTCTCATGTGCCTGTTGGCCATCTGCATTTTGAAAAGACTTGTATTGAGTACTGTTTTAAGGTTGTCTTTTTAGGATTATATTTGTGCTTTATATCAAGGAGTCATTCACTATGTGTATAGCAATTTACATGACCTTCTGCCATGGAGACTTGTGATTTAAGTTAAAGCACTTCCTGGGCCTATGTCTGTTTTTTGTTTGAATTAAGGTTTGGTGATTTGTATGGCAAAGAAAATGTTTCTGTTTCTGATAGGAACAGTTATCAATTTATCTTTAGGGTGCTCTGGAGCAAATCCATTACAAAGATAATGCTAAGACCAGCATTTAGTTGAGGGGTAATGATGTTCCAGTCAGAGTTCTAAAGTGTTACTATCTCAAAGGATGGGGGAGAAGGATTTTTAAATCTCTATAAAATAGTTGTGATATTGTTATGATTGACTTTGTGTAGTCATTAGTTTGTCTACATATTATTTTCTACCTTGGCTGTATGGCAAAGAAGTATATTTATGTTGCCAGATTTTCATATGGATTATGAAAAATCATAGGTGTGCAGTGGCTTGAGTGGGAGGTAAAGAGAATGACTCTAGAAGGCCACTTTGTGTGAGGAGAGCATTAAGACGCTCACCTGGACAGAATGGCTTATTCAATAAGGACACCCGGAACAGAAAGCACATGTTTGATTGTCACTGAGATACTATTGTGATCTTCTGATTTCCTCCAAATTCTTACATTTCCCAATCCTCTCACGCAAATGCTCTGTAAAAAACATTGCTTTGCCACGTGTGTTTAAGAGACATGGATGGATGGTGTTAGCCTGTCATTATCATGGCTCTGGGGCAGAAAAGCTGACACTTGGACATTATATGATCTCTGTTTACTTCTCCATTTGGCCACTCATGGTCTTAGACACCAGGAAACAATTGGATAATAATGGAGAAATAGGGTAAGATCCTGATTAATCTAGAGGTGTGGAATTCCTAAAATCTTTCTTTCATGGAAGTCTTGAGTAATTTAAGTTTTATATTTGTGCTTTTATTACAGTAAAAATACATCACTACAGCCACTGCATTAGAAATACAGGCATGCCACAGTCACATATGTTCCAACACAGATATCACAGATATTCTTGCACTCGCACACCAGTGTGCACATGTGCACACACACCGGCCTCTTCTTTATGTCATGTGTATTCGGGGTGTGTGTGTGTGTGTGTGTGTGTATATATATATATATACATATATATATATATATGATGGATTAATTTGCAAATGTAAAATCATGCTCAGTCATGAACAAAATGAATTTTAAGGAAATAAATTTAGGANGCACACACACCGGCCTCTTCTTTATGTCATGTGTATTCGGGGTGTGTGTGTGTGTGTGTGTGTGTATATATATATATATACATATATATATATATATGATGGATTAATTTGCAAATGTAAAATCATGCTCAGTCATGAACAAAATGAATTTTAAGGAAATAAATTTAGGAGACAGTACTGAATCATTCAGTTGTTAGCATAGTACTATGGATCAGTGATAAGGTAAATCTATTTTTATTTTTTCCCACTCAGATTTTGGCAATATAATGTTTATATAAATTAATATCTCTGAAATGTTTAAATGGACAGGTTTTTAGATACTTTAAGCCTATATTTTATAGTTGAGGATATTCTTTTTTGTTATTATCATATAGTATGTTTTATTTCTTTTTTACCTTAGGCAACTATAAAATGCAAATCCCCCTGTTATAAATGGAAAGAAATTACTATGAAAGTTGAAAATCCCTTCCAAGCTTCTGGGGACTTCAAGTAAGTTATTGTTTTGGTGTAAATTCATTGCAATTAGCCATATCCAGTCTTAAGAGAAGTTATATAGTATTCTTAAATGTGAACCGTTTTGAGGAGAAATTTTGCGTATTTATATTACTATAAATGTATAAGCATCAGCAGATAAAATAGAACAAATAATGAGGGTAAATCAGTTTTCCTTGAAATGCTGTTTCATCTCTACAGAGCTAATGCTGATTGTGTCAAATTTATTAATTTTGCCAATAAGCTTTATTTTTATTGAAATGTATAGTTCTTTCAATTTCTTAAAATTTATGAGTAATAGACTTTTAAACTTATAATTTCTTCCTATCTGTTAATTTCCAGAAGTGAAATGTTGATTCAAGCAGAAAATTTATTTTCACCTAAAGCATCACGATTAATTAAAACTGCACATCAAATGTTCATTTGTACATCTTTAGATTTAACAACAACAATAACAACAAAATATATTTGGAATAAAAAGACAATAAAATGCTTAAATTTTATTCAAGGTCTCAAATAGAAAATATCTTTCTATATATTTACATGTTGAGGGAGAAGATGGATAATTGTCCCTTATTGTTATTCTTTAGCTGCTAACTCGTGTCCCACTCTTCTGTGACCCCATAGAGTATAGCCAGCCAGGCTCCCCTGACCATGGGATTTCCCAGGCAAGAATACTGGAGTGGGTTGCCATTTCCTTCACCAGGGAATCTTCCTGTCCCAGGGATTAAATCAGTGTTTCATGCATTGGCAGGTGGATTCTTTATCACTGAGCTATCTGGAAAGCCCTTAATGATACCTTGTGCTGTGCTTAGTCGCTCAGTCGTGTCCGACTCTTTGCGACCCCATGGACTGTAGCCTGCCAGGTTTCTCTGTCCATGGGGATTCTCCAGGCAAGAGTGCTGGAGTGGGTTGCCATGCCCTCCTCCATACCTTACATAGTGCTTAAATTATGAATGCTGTTTCTACCAACTTTAAAAGTCAAATTCTTATAANCCTTGTGCTGTGCTTAGTCGCTCAGTCGTGTCCGACTCTTTGCGACCCCATGGACTGTAGCCTGCCAGGTTTCTCTGTCCATGGGGATTCTCCAGGCAAGAGTGCTGGAGTGGGTTGCCATGCCCTCCTCCATACCTTACATAGTGCTTAAATTATGAATGCTGTTTCTACCAACTTTAAAAGTCAAATTCTTATAATACTTGTGTTGCTTGGAAATTGTATGCATGCTTATTATATTAGTATTTGATAATTTTCAGTTTTTAAATTACTATATGTCTAGGATTTTGGTAATTTCTTAACAATATCATTTATTATTGAGAAAACAAAAATTCTTTTGTTAAAAGTTATTGGTGAATTTATGGTTCCCATATTCAGTAAGGGAGAATTTTATTTACTGTAATTTTATTAAAATGTTACATCAGAATGTAAGGAACAAAAATAAATATCATAATATATGGCATTAATCCAGTATTAAAATATACCTTTAATGAACCAAATGACTGACTGCAATTCTTCAGAGAAAATCAAGATCAAATATGTTAACTCTTATTCTAGTGGTAGATTTGAAAGAAAATCTCAAAGTTCCTGGCATTGGTAGAATATTATAATTGTATGTTTCTCCAAAAATAAAATGTCATTGTTATTTTATGGTTTGCGTGCATACATGCGTGCTAAGTCACTTCAGTCATGTCCTACTCTTTAGGACCCTATGGACTGTAGCCTGCCAGGCTCCTCTGTCCATGTGATTCTCTAGGCAGAACTACTAGAGTGGGTAGCCATGCCCTCCTCCAGGGGATTTTCCTGTCCCAGGAATCAAACCTGTGGCTCCTACATTGCAGGCAGAATGTTTACCGCTGAGCCATCAGGGAAGCCTATTTTATGATATATCTCAGATGTAATTAAAATTGTTACTTCTTGTGAGGAATACATGGTTTGGGAGAGGACAGGATTATTTGTCGGAGTCTTTTGACTCCTTCATCTCTGATGTGAATGTGGCCCTCAAACTTAGGTAATAGGCATATAAATCATGAAAATTTAAGGCCACTCACAAAATCTGTAAAATCAATATTTTATGGTAAACATATATTAATTTTAAAGATAAAATGCAATAAAAGAGAATAAGAGGAAATTGAATGCCAAATAGTTCACATAGACTATTTTAATGTTATAAAAATAAAACAGGTGACCAAGTTTTTCATATTGCTTAAAAAAATGATCAGAATTTCATTATTAATAATCTCATAATAAATGTATTTTCAAATAAAATTTAAAATTTAAGAAAATTTTCCAAAAAATTGTATGCAGCACAGTGACCAGATTTGATCTTACTTTATCAAAATTTAACAACACTTTTAACAAAAAAGGTGACCCAGTCTAAATTTAAACATTTATTTTTTATTGAGATATGCTTGATATACAATATTATATATTCAGAAATGCAATATAGTGATTCACAATTTTTAAAGGTAATGTTCCATTCATAGTTAGTATAAAATATTGGCTCTATTCTCTGTGCCGTAAAACATATACTTATAGCTTACTTATACATGGTAGTTTAGATTTCTTAATCCCCTATCTAGTGTAGCTTTAACAGAGATGGAATTAGCTCTCACACCTCTGTGTACCAGATCTGAAATTCCTCTTTGGCAGAATACAAGTATTTCATGCTGTATAATGCTTTTTTTTATATGTTGTAAAGTTTGGTTTACTAGTATTTGGTTGAAGATTTTGCATTTATAAACACAGGATTTACTTTCTTTTCTTATGATGTATTTATCTGTTTTTTTATATCACCAATAATAGCTTTAGAGAAAGATTTGGGAAGTGGTCCTTTCTATTCTGTTTTTGGGGAGAATTTGTGAAGGATTGGTATTAATTCTTTTAATGTTTGCTAGAATTCACAACTGAAGCCATCTGTCTCTGAGCTTTGCTTTGTGGGAACTTTAGTTTATTACTAATTCCATCTCTTTACTTGTTATGGCTTAATAAGATTTTCTGTTTCTTCTTGAATCAGTTTGGTCGTTTGTGCCACTCTAGGAATTTGTACATTTCTTCTAAATTATCTAAGTCGTTGGCATGGAATTTTACATAGTATTCCCTTGTTAGTTGTGATGGCCCTTCTTCCATCCCTTATTTTAGTAATTTGATTTTTCTCTCCTTTATTCTTGATCAGTGTAGGTAAAGATTTGTTAATTTTCTTGATATTTTCAAAGACCCTTTTGTTAGTTTCTTTGATATTTTCTATTATTTTTCTTTATTTAAAAACATTTGTGGTATAATTGATATGCAAAAAACTGTACATTTAAAGTCTATAATTTGATGAGTTTGGATGTATGCATGTACCATGATGCTACCACAACAATTAAAGCAATAAGCATACTCATTACTTCCAAAAGTTTCCTTGTATTCCTTTTTTCTTTTCTATGTTAAGAATTATTAGCATGAGAATTGCAGTCTTAACAAATGTTTTAGATAGAGCACAATAGCACATTGTTAGGTCTTCCCTGGTGGCTCAGCAGTAAAGAATCCACCTGCCAGTGTAGGAGATACAGGTTTGGGAAGATCCCCTGGAGGAGGAAATGGCTATCCACTCTAGTATTCTTGCCTGGAAAATCCCGTTGGACAGAGTAGCCTGGTGGGCTACAGTCCATAGGGTCACAAAGAGTTGAACATGACTGAAGTGACTTAGCACACAGGCATGCGTGATTAATGATGTTAACCATCTTTTCATGTGCCTTTGGCCATCTGTATGTATGTCTTCTTTGCAAAGTGTGTATTCAGGTCTTCTGCCAGTTTTTAATCAGATTGTTTCTTTGCTACAGAGTTGTGTGAGATTGTTATATTTTGGATATTAGCTCCTTATCAGATAATTGATTTGCAAATATTTTCTCCCATTCAGAAGGTTGCCTTTATATTTGTTGATGGTTTCCTTTGCTGTGCAGAAGCTTTATATTCTGATATAGTCCCACTTCTTTATTTTTGCTTTTGTTGCTTTTACTTCTGGTGTCAAGACTCAAAATATCACTAAGACATATATCAAGGAGTTTACATAAGCATGTGTTTTCTTCTAGGAGTTTTATAGTTTTAGGTCTTATGCTCTGATCTTTAACCTATTTTTGAGTAATTTTTGTGTATGGTATAAAATAGTGATCTAGTTTCATTCTTTTACATATGGCTGATTTGTTTTCCCAGCACCACTTACTGAAGAAACTGTCCTTGCCCTCTTGTATATTTTTGGCTCCTTTGTTGTAAATTAATTTATCATATATGTGTGGATTTATTTCTCGGCTCTCTATTCTGTTCCATTGATCCAAATGTCTGTTTTTGTGCAAATATCATACTGTTTTAATTGCTGTAGCTTGATATTATTTGAGATTGGAGAGTGTGACACTTCCAGCTATGTTCACTCATCTCATTTTTCCAATGTTTTTCCTTTTCGTTTTTCCTCTCTTTTGGCTTATTTCATTAAACATTTGTTGGTGCATTTAATTGTATACCATATATGTATGTGATTGTTTATTTTTCTTTATTCATTTTTCTCTCTGTTCTTCAGACTACATAATCTCTATCAGTCTTGAAGTTTGTTAATTCTTCTTTTTCCTACCAATTCAAATCTCCTGAGCCCCTCTAGTGATTTTTTAAAATCTGTTATTGTAGTTTACAAACCCAGAATTTCCATTTGGTTCTTTTCTATTAATTTCATCATCATGCTTTCCTTTACTTCTTTAGTAATAGTTTCCTTAGTTTTTAAAGACATTTACAATGGCTATTTTGAGTTGGTTTTCTGTTAAATATGATAGCTGATCAGTCTATCAAGCAGCTTTTCTTGCATACCTCTTTTATTGTTTCTTTGCTTATTTCATAATTGTTATGTTGGAAACTGGACATTTGTGAAAATACATTCAATTCCGGTCTCATCTCCCACATGATTTTTAATGTTGTTTGCTTGTGTAATTTTGTACTACCTGGCTGGCTTATTTTAGAGATGTTTACTCCCCCTTCCCCTCAAAAAAATGCCCCACATACATAGTGTGAACCTTCTAATATTGCTTCTAGGAGATACAGTCTTGACTATGCCCACAATCACTCTTGGATAATGATGATTTTGGCATAGCTTTCTTTGACCATGTCTTTCTGTGTCCACACTTAGCTATTAAATTTCCCTGATTTGAATTCTGTGGAAGGCATAAATTGCTCCTCAGACTAATTCGATCAAAGCCAGCTCCTTTGAAATAATAGTCCCTTAGGTCAATGTTTGGGATTTATTCTGTCTCCACAAGGGCTCCTCTCACTTGTCTCTTTCCCCAGTTTTCTCCAACAAACTAGCAGGATTCCTCCTAATTGCCTTTCACCACAACTGCACTAGTTTTAAGAGCACCCTTGGGTTTATCCTCACTTGTTTTCGAAAGTGAAATCAGGTCCTTTGTGAAGAGATTAAGAGCTATATGTCTTAAGGTCAGCTTCTCCATCTAGGTAAAATTTCTGAGCCATGACTGTGTTGGTAGAAAGGGGGACAATGGCAAACTTTTCTTGAAGTAACACCCCCATATTAGGACCTGAATGCTAGATAGGGTGGGGGGAAGTAGTTTCAGGTCTTCCTGGTTTGCTTCTTCTAGCATAGAACCACACTTTGTAAGCTAGGGCAATGGTGATTTCACATCCATGCAGAGCTTGTGGTCCGTGATTGGGTACTGGGCAGAAGAAGGAAGCCTCTTGGCTCCTCTCAGCTGCATTTGCCTGAACATAGCCTCAGCAACATGTACTTGGGGCAGGATGAGAAATGTTGATGTCATACATCTCTCAGAAAGATGGTTCTCCACCTGGGAGCTAGGAAACTAATGTGTCCTCTGTCCCTAGCTGTACTAGTCTGGAGTACAGTTTCTTTCCTAACTGGGTGGGGAAGAAGGAAGGAGTGAGTAGTCTTGGTTCAAATACCACAGACTACATCTTCTCTTTTTTACTGATTGATTTATTATTTTTGGCTGTGCTGGGCCTTCGTTGCTTCGTTTTGTGGGCTTTCTCTAGTTGCAGTGAGTGGGGGCTGCTCTCTTGTTGTGGTGTGTGGGCTTCTTACTGCAGTCTTGTTGCAGAGCATGGGCTCTAGGGCATGTCAGCTTCAGTAGTTGTGATGCAGGGGCTTAGTTGCCCAGCGGCATGTGGAATCTTCCTGGACAAGGGATTGAACTCATGTCCCCTGCATTAGCAGGTAGATTCTTTACCACTGGACCACTGGATTTCCTTACCATGTAGGGAAATCCTACATCTTTGCTTACTGAATTTAGTATTTACTATTGAATAGTTTTTTTTTTTAATTGGCTGTATCCCTTTAAGATCATTTCCAGAGAGTTTAAATAGTTGGTTTTTATATTTGAACTCATTTTTCTGGAAAGTGATCCATGGAGCTCTCAAGCTGTTATACTGAGAGCAGTGTTTGATCTAAGTTCTATTTTGTCTGTTATTAGTATATCCAGTCCAGTTCTCTTTTTGTTACTGTTTACATGGTGTTTTATTATTCTTCTTTTGTTCCCAATCTGGTTGTGACTTTGAACCAATCTTTGTCTTTTTTCTAGTCTATTTTTTTTTCCATTTTGTCCATCTCTGCCTTTTGATTAGAGTGTTAATCCCATTACACTTAATATAATCTCTGATACAGTACAGTTTAGTGTGCCTTTAAAAATTTCATTTCTTTTACTATAGTTTTCTAAATTTTTTCTCTGTAGTCATCCTGAAGATTATAATTAGCATGTTAATTTAAACAGTCTGGTTCATATTTACACTAACTTAATTTTACTGTAAACCTAGAAATTTTGCTTCAATGTATCTCCTTTTCCTACCCTCTTGTTAGTGCTATTATTGTTATACTCATTACATCTTTATAAGTTATAAGCCCATAAAATAGCTTTATATTTATTGTCTGACACTGTTTATTTTAAATCAGAAAGGACAACAAAAAGGGTACATTGCAAATAACGTACATTTATAATTTGTTTTATAGAGTTGCCTGTGTAGTTAACTGTATGTATGCTTTTTATTTCATCATGTGGTTTACAGTTCATTTCTAGTGTCCTTTTACTTTAGCCTAAGGGAATTCTGGTAGTATTTTTTGTAGGATAGGTCTGTTAGCAATGAATTCTTTCATTTTTTTATTTGGTAATATTTTAATTTCTCCTTAATTCCTGAAGGATAGTTTTGCTGTATATAGTATACCTTATTGATAATCATTCAGCATGCTGTATACATCATCCCATTGCATTTTGTTCTTTAGGTTTTAAGTGGGAATTTAATTCTTAATCTTATTGAGGAGCAGCATAGGTGTTGAGTCAGTTGTCTTCTATTTCTTACTGTGTCTTGGCCTCTCAATGACTTGACTCCTATTGTCTAGTTATGGATCACCTTGAATTTATCCTGCACAGAATATTTTGTACTTCTTAGATGTGTTAATTAATATTTTTATCAAATTTTGAAAGTTTTCATCATTTATTTCTTCACATTTTCTGTCTGCCTCTTTTTTTTTTTTTTTTCTCTTATCTTTTGGGATTCTGGTTAGGCTTAAGTTTGGCTGTCTGATCGTGTCCCATGGTTCTCTGAGGCTCTGTTAATTTGTCTTCATTCTTTTTTCTTTCCATTGTTTAGAAGTAATCATTTTATTTGACCTATCTTCAAGTGTACTGGTCCTTTTGTCACCTCAAACCTGCAGTTGAGTCTCTCTACTGCTTTTTTTACTTCAGGTATTGTACTTTCGAAGTCCAGAATTTATAATTAGTTCTTTTGTATAATTTCTCTGTACTGATATTCTTTACTTAGTGAGACGTAATTGTCTCTGTCATTAGAGAAGAGAATGGCAAAACAACAAACTGGGTAGAATTCTTAAAGAGATGGGAATACCAGACCACTTTACCTGATTCCTGAGAAATATGTATACAGCAGGTCTAGAAGCAACAGTTAGAACTGGACATGGAACAAAGGACTGGTTCCAAATTGGGAAAGGAGCACATCAAGGCTGTATAGTGTCACCTTGTTTATTTCACTTATATGCCAGGCTAGATAAATCAGCTGCAATCAAGATTGCTGGGAGTAACATCAACAACTTCAGATATGCAGATGATACCTCTCTGAGGGCAAAGAGTGAAGAGGAACTAAAGAGCCTCTTGATGAGTGTGAAAATGGAAAGTCAAAAAGCTGGCTTAAAACTCAACATTAAAAAAAACTAAGATCATGGCATCCAGTCCCAGAACTTCGTGGCAAATAGATGGGGGAAGATTGAAAACAGTGACAGCTTTTATTTTCTTGGGCTCCAAAATCACTGTAGAGAGTTACTGCAGCCACAAAATTAAAAGATGCTTGCTCCTTAGAAGGAACACTATGACAAAACTAGACAGCATAGTAAAAAGCAGAGACATCACTTTGCCGACAAAGGTCTGAATAGTCAAAGTTACAGTTTTTCCAGTAGTCATGTATAGATGTGAGAGTTGGGCCATAAAGAAGGCTGAGCACTGAAGGATTGATGCTTTTGAACTGTGGTGCCGGAGAAGACTCTTGACAGTCCCTTGGACAGCAAGGAGGTCAAACCAGTGCATCCTAAACAAAATCAACCCTGAATATTCATTGGAAGGACTGATGCTGAAGCTGAAGCTCCAGAATTTTGGCCACCTGATGAGAAGAGCTGACTCATTGGAAAAGACCATGATGCTAGGAAAAGATTGAGGGCAAGAGGACAAGGGGGTAACAAGTTGAGATGGCATCACCAACTCAGTGGAAAGATTTTGAGCAAACTCCCAGAGACAGTGAAGGTGAAGGACAGGGAAGCCTGACATGTTGTAGTCCGTGGAATCACAAAGAGTTTGACGTGACTTGGTGACTGAACAACAGGTCCTTGTGACTGAATAACAGGTGACTGAACTGAAGGTCCTTGACATGTTTTGGGATTCTACTGAGCTATTGCAATTTCTCCTATGGGCGTCTTGTCTCCAGATCTTCCTTTTATGTTTTCTCAGGCTCTTGCTTGATCCAATTGCTGTGGCAGCCTCAGGCATAATTGTTACTGTTTTCAACAAACATCCTAGGAATAGTTGTTTTCCTTTGAGTCAGTTGCTTGGATTAAAGCAACACAGTGCATATTGAGTGGAGGTGATGGAATTCTCGTTGAGCTGTTTCAAATCCTGGAAGATGATGCTGTGAAAGTGCTGCACTCAATATGCCAACAAATTTGGAAAACTCAGCAGTGGCCGCAGGACTGGAAAAGGTCAGTTTTCATTCCAATTCCAAAGAAAGGCAATGCCAAAGAATGCTCAAACTACTGCACAATTGCACTCGTCTCACACGCTAGTAAAGCAATGCTCAAAATTCTCCAAGCCAGGCTTCAGCAATATGTGAACCGTGAACTCCCTGATGTTCAAGCTGGTTTTAGAACAGGCAGAGGAACCAGAGATCAAATTGCCAACATCCGCTGGATCATGGAAAAAGCAAGAGAGTTCCACAAAAACATCTATTTCTGCTTTATTGACTATGCCAAAGCCTTTGACTGTGTGGATCACAATAAACTGTGGAAAATTCTGAAAGAGATGGGAATACCAGACCACCTAACCTGCCTCTTGAGAAATCTGTA
>SJYX01004789.1:18094-36723 GCA_006410675.1 Oreotragus oreotragus
CCGCCTAGTCAAGGCTATGGTTTTTCCTGTGGTCATGTATGGATGTGAAAGTTGGACTGTGAAGAAAGCTGAATGCCGAAGAATCGATGCTTTTGAAGTGTGGTGTTGGAGAAGACTCTTGAGAGTCCCTTGGACTGCAAGGAGATCCAACCAGTCCATTCTGAAGGAGATCAACCCTGGGATTTCTTTGGAAGGAATGATGCTAAAGCTGAAACTCCAGTACTTTGGCCACCTCATGTGAAGAGTTGACTCATTGGAAAAGACTCTGATGCTGGGAGGGACTGGGGGCAGGAGGGGAAGGGGACGACTGAGGATGAGATGGCTGGATGGCATCACGGACTCGATGGACGTGAGTCTGAGTGAACTCCGGGAGATGGTGATGGATAGGGAGGCCTGGCGTGCTGCAATTCATGGGATCGCAAAGAGTCGGACACGACTGAGCGACTGAACTGAACTGAACTGAAGGGAGCTTTGAGACAGGTTGCACAGTAACAATGATGAGGATGGGACTTCTTTTTGAAGAGCTCCAGCCTCAGTCTATTCCTTCCTGTGGCAGCAAGCCTGAGCATTTTTTACAGCTACCTTGGTTGCAAGGCAGTTCGATTTCAAGGCTACTGCAGAGCTATGGAGAGGAGGAGGGGAGTTACAACATAAAAATTACAAGGCTGCAAACCCTACTGTTCTTACCAAGGTTTGGAAGCTTTTCTTTTTTCTTTTTTCTTTTGCTTTGTCTTCATTACTGCATGTGTGTGCTCTCTACTTGCAGCAAGTGGAGGCTACTCTCTAGTTGTGGTGCACAGGCTGCTCATTGTGGTGGCTTCTCTTGTTGAGGAGCACAGGCTGTAGGCACACAGGCTTCAGTAGTTGAAGCATGTAGGCTCAGTAGTTGTGGCTCTCAGGCTTAGTTGTTCCCTGGAATGTGGGATCTTTGAGGACCAGGGATTGAACCTGTGTCCTTTGCATTAGCAGGTGGATTCCTAAGCACTGGAGCACCAGGGAAGTCCCTGGAAACTTTTCTTGTGTAAACACCATTCAGATTGCTGCAAGCTTTTCTTTAGTTAGC
The DNA here is from genome assembly GCA_006410675.1 of Oreotragus oreotragus. Lineage (NCBI taxonomy): Eukaryota > Metazoa > Chordata > Mammalia > Artiodactyla > Bovidae > Oreotragus > Oreotragus oreotragus. The sequence goes on from SJYX01004789.1 coordinate 19,158, forward strand.
TGCAGTTCTGAGAAAGTTAATTTGGACAAATTTTTCCAGTGTTTTTAGTGGTTTTATATAGGTGTGAAAATGGTTATTCTAAACCATTCCCTGCTTTTGTTTTCCTAGTGGCCTGGTTTTATTATTTAAAATATGGTTTGTTTTTTGTTGTTGTTGTTTTAGATTGGACTCATGCCTCTCACAATGTGATCTCTGAGTCAGCAAAATCACCATCACTTGGGAGCTTATTAGAAAACCAGAATCTCAGGCCCACTCTAATACAGTTGAATCAGAATCTGCATTGAACATCTCCAGAATATTTATTTGTACATTAATGTTAAAGCAGTACTGGTATAATTCAAGAGTGATCAAAGTTTAACTCATAGTCAGGCTACTTTAAAAATATCTGGAGAGTTCAATGGAGCCCATGCCAGATTTACTAACTCAGAATTCATACAAATAGAAGCTTGGGAATCTGCATTTTGAACAAGCACTCCAGATGATAATAATGCACATTGAAATGTTAGGACCACTGATTTAGAAACTGCAGTAATCAAACAGGATCTTTTTCTCTGTTAATAGCAGTTTATATTTCATTTTTAAATTTAATATATCTATTTTGAGGAAAGTATGTTCATTGTAACTAAGCAGGGACTTTTTAAACAGAAGCATACAGAATGCTAGTTTCTCTCAAAATGGTACATGTGTAGTATGTGAAAAATCTAATATTTATTATATTGGTTTAGTCTTTTTATTTGTGTGTCAAATACTATTATGCCTGTGATTAATTTTTAGCCAGAACAAATTATTACCAAAATAAATTGCCCAATGATTCATCATGGATTTATAGAAATATAAAGAAATGTTATAAATGTTTTCTGCCTCATAATTTTATGAAATTTAAATGAGAATTTAGTGCATAACTTTAAATATAAATTGCTCTCTGGAGAGGATTTATTCCTACATTTGCTTAACTGTAAATTTATATAAGCAATTCTTCCAGTTTGATACATAACTTTCCTCATTCATAGTTTACATTTTTTACAGTTAATTTTGTCTTATTTAAAACTTTTTAGTATTTAATATTTATAAAATCCTTTACAACCCTTATATGAAGGCATCAGAAATAACAAGTTAAACCAAAAAGACAAAAACTGATACCAACAGTCAAACATTAAGATATATAAATGTATTGCATTTTAGTTTGTGTATGCATGTTCATGAATGTGTGTGTATTTTTAGACTAAAATATTTGATTGATTTTATTACTGATCTATTTTCCACTATCAGCCAATATTGTGAGATCTTAATAACTGTTACATAATAAAAAATATTTCTGTTAACAAATTAAGTTTAGATAAATCTGTTCTTAACAATATTGTACAGATTCAGTTCAAGTCTGCAAGAGGAATTAGGCATTTCTGACATGACTCTTCATGAAATCTTTACCGTACCACTAGGGTATCATTTCCACACTATTTTTCACTACATTGTGGGCAACCTAAGGCTTCAGTCAGTTCAGCCACTCAGTTGTGTCTGACTCTTTGTGACCCCATGGACTGCAGCATGCCAGGTGTCCCTGTCCATCACCACCTCCCAGAGCCTACTCAAACTCATGTCCATTACACTCGTGATGCCATCCAACCATCTCATCCTCTGTCATCCCCTTCTCCTCCTGCCCTCAATCTTTCCCAGCATCAGGGTCTTTTCAGTTGAGTCAGTTCTTCACATCAGGTGGCCAAAGTATTGGAGTTTCAGCTTCAGCATCAGCCGTTCCAATGAATATTCAGGACTGATTTCCCTCAGGATGGACTGGTTGGATCTCCTTGCAGTCCAAAGAACTCTCAAGAGTCTTCTCCAACACCACTGTTCAAAAGCATCAATTCTTCTGCTCTTAGCTTTCTTTATAGTCCAACTCTCACATGCATACATGACTACTGGAGAAACCATAGCCTGGACTAAACCGACCTTTGTTGGCAAAGTAATGTCTCTGCTTTCTAATATGCTATGTAGGTTGGTCATAGCTTTTCTTCCAAGGAGCAAGAGTCTTTTAATTTCATGGCTGCAGTCACCATCTACAGTGATTTTGGAGCCCCCAAAGATAAAGTCTCTCACTGTTTCCATTGTTTCCCTATCTATTTAACCTAAGGCTTGGAAGATAGCATATTCCTGTTTGTACTTTCCAGTACTTAGACCTACACCTAACATGTAATAGGATCTCCATAATTGTTTCTTGAAGGAATGACCTTTTTATATAGGGAGGACTGAATTTCTGTTTGATTCCAGATGATGGCATAATTATCAACGCATCGATTTTACTAGGTACCCGAATTTCGTGTCCACTCCTGAGAGAAATATTTCTCTCTTCTAGACATAAGATTTTTGTTTTTGTTTAGTCACTAAGTTGTGTTCAACTCTTTTGTGACCATGGACTGTAGCCCACCAGGATCCTCTGTCCAAGGGATTCCCCAGGGAAGAATACTGGAGTGGGTTGCCATTCCCTACTTCTGGGCATTTTCCTGACCTGGGATCAAACCTGCATCTCCTGCATTGGTAGGCAGATTCTTTACCACTGAACCATCTGGGAAGTCCAGATTAGAAATTATTAAATGTGTTTTAACTCTGACAGTGTATTAAGGTCAATGTATAATTTCCTCTTTCGTTTTGGCATTTAATTTGATTGGTCATTTTTGCTCTATGTTTCCTTGTTATGAGAATTCAGTGTTGACTTTACATATAAAAATATCATTTTTTTACCTGTTTCATTCAACATCTTTTATTTCTAACATGTTTTAAGCTACTGAATGAGAGCACATGGACTGTTTGAAGTGTAATTTATTCTGATTCTAATTATATTTTATGATAAATGGAAATGATTTAAAGGAAGAATATGTTGTGGTCATCTGAGTTTTGTTACAGTAGAATTAAAAATAATCCTTTTTTCATGTATTTTAGTGTCATTCTGGTGGAATCCTCAACATTTATCTCTTTGCCATCCCAATTAACTGAATATGAAGAATCTGTTGACTTCTTGAACCACGGGTAAATTTCTGTATATGCTCTTGATTATCTCAGGAAAAAATTTGAGAAATTAGCATTCAAGTAAATTTGTTATATAATTACACGATAGTTTTCATTTATTTGAAATATTTATATTATATTTTATATATTATTTATATTATTCACACTGTTATTCTCCTTATGTATTACTAGCTTTATGGACATGAAAATTGAATACATATGCACTTTATTAAATGCAGTGGATCCCCATTATTCATGGTACTTATGGTATATAAAATCACCACAGTTAGTATTACATCATTCCTCTGAGGAGAAATCTCTATAACCATATATATTGTAATTATAAATCTTAAAAACAACCCAACCTGGCAGATTCTACTTTCTTTATTTTACAAGGAGAAAATAAAGTTCAGAAGTGTTAAATGACTGGCCTGAGGCAGTCCCAGTGACAGACGCCAGAGAGGGTTTTAAACCCTGTCCTCCCACTTCAGAGCCAGAGCAGCTTGCACTTCTGTACTGCCCCCCCATGTCTCCGTCCTCTGCTCATCTAAGCTGGAGAGCAGAAACCAAAAAGCCCAGTGTCACCTTGTTTGACCTCAGCTGGGAACTTGTGTGATCAGCTACTGGAATTTTCCACCACTCTGCACATGCCCACGAACAGTTGGAAAAGTACCAAGAGTATTGACTTTGGGGTTCCTCATCAGTTTTAGTGAGAAGATGAATTTGCAAATTTGGGACTGGTGGATCGTGAAGATTGACTGTATTTAAGCTTATTTGATTCTTGTTATAAAGTCTGTATTTAGTTTAGAAAGGAACTTTGACTTCTCAGTAGAGAAGCAGACATTTTTTAAAGTTAGATTGCCTTATATGTCTCATTGGCTTTTTTTTTTTTTTCTGACAAAGCAAGAGATTTTATTGGGAAAGGGCACCTGGATGGAGAGCAGTAGGGTAAAGGAACCCAGGAGAACAGCTCTGCCATGTGGCAGTCTCCAGTTTTATGGTGATGGGTTGCCTTTTGCCAATCATTCTTATTCAGAATCTTTCCTGGTGTCAGCCTTGTTCAGCCAAGATGGATGCCAGTGAGGATTCTGGGAGGTGGTCAGACACGTGGTGTCTCCCTTTGACTTTTCCCAAACTCTTCTGGTCAGTGATGGCTTATCAGTTCCATGTTCCTTACCAGGACCTCAGTGGTGTCCATCTAAGGGTGTGTGATATTTTTCATGGTCAGCTGTAGTTTTATATCTTTGTTGAACTGGCACTGCATGTTGTAGCTTGTTGACCTGCCACATCCAGTTGCACCCTTGGCTCCAATGTCGTGATGGTTATCTGTGACAGGTGGGCTGGCTGGAGCAGGCCGCTTCAGTCCTCTTGAACCATCGTGAGGGCAGGCTTGGTGCTTGACCTTGAGGCTCTTGGGTCCCGAGGGCAGAGTGCCGCCCAATGTCCCAGTTGATGGCATTTGTGGCAAGCCGTTCTAGTAGACTTGTCACGGTTTGGACACTCTTTGACCCAATGCCCCGCCTGTCTACAGGTCAGGCATTTGTCACGTGCCTTGTCCTTCAAGGACTCGGGGTTTGCCACAGAGCTTCTCTGGAGGGTGGCCAGCATCTGGGCATGCCTTGTCTCTTTCTCTCATTCTCTTGGGCCTTGGCCTCCTTTTCCTGTTCTCTTAAGTGGAGGTCTTCTGGAATCAGACTGGGCTGCGCAAGCTCTCTGCTGAGCTTGTTTTCACTGTCTTGGTTTCCAGCACAATGGGCCTTCCCCTACGCTGGATTTTCTTCACATTCTGCCTCTACCGCGGGAGCTTTGCTGAATTGGGCTCCTGCTGTCCTTGGCCTCTTCCGTGAGGAGGTTGTTTCAGCCAGGGTAAATCCGAGTCATGGCACCATAGATGTCATGCGAGTGTATGTTCCTCCGTTCTTGTCTCGTCACAACAAAGATTTGGAGTGATGGACATTAAAGCCCTTGGTGCATCACAGCTCTTGGGTCTTGGACAAACCGTGTTGTAGCTCTTAGGCAAATCAGTGTTACAGCTCTATTTTATTTATAAGATAGCAGGAAAATCCATTCTCGAAGCATGAGGGCATGCCAACCCAAAGACTTGAAGAGAAGAGAGTGGAGGAGCATGTGGGGGAGGGAGAGAGAGGGAGAAAGAGCGCACGCACGTGGGAGAGAACGAGCTCATTGGCTTTAAACTATAGAATAACTATTTAAAGTGAAGTAGAATAAAACAATGTTATAAAGGTTGAAGAAAGCCAGGGAGAAAAAAAAATATGTAGGTTTCTATTATAGAAGTGCATTTATATGTTGATCTTTACTGTGGTGTTGTTAGTTTATTTTATACCATTTTCTCTGTGTAGTGCTTGGCAGCATCAGTGTCATCCTTTTAGATGCAAAAACATTCCCAGTGGCAAGGATTTGGCAATGCTGATATCATAGGAATTCCAGTGTTAAAGTCATCAGAACCATTAAAATGATTGTGCAGATCTTACTAAGATTAAAATGATTAGTTTGTTTTCCAAAGTGAATTGTATTACAGCCAATCGTTTTGGAAGATCATAAACATTGCATTTATTATAAGATATTTGATTTTTTTTCCATTGATTTATATTCTGTGAAAAAAATTGATAAGGAGAAAACATTTTTGTTTGACAGTTTGTTTTGTTGGATGCTAATTTCATGCTTAACTAAGGCATTCAAAGTCTTCCTTTATCATTTTGCTTTGTTGTTGTTTTAGTTGCTCAGTTGTATACCACTCTTTGTGACCCCATGTACTGTAGCCTGCCAGACTTCTCTGTCAATGGGATTTCCCAGGCAAGAACATTGGAATGGGTTGTCATTTCCTTCTCCAGGGGACATTTTGCTTTAGTGAACAATAAAATATGAATTAATGCATTGATCTCTAAGGCAGCATTATAAATATAATAGGAATAGATTATTTCGGCATTTATGTTAATTTCTTTGTAGATGGAATGCTACTTTTAAATGCTTAAAAAACTTCAGTAAACAATTTTCCTGAATTTTTTTTCAATCCCTTGTTTCTTGATCAAGAAGTTGCTTTGTGGTCACAGATTTTGCCTGAATGGCTTTGAAACAATTTCTTCACATTAATTGTGAATAATATCAGTTCAGTTCATTTCAGTCGCTCAGTCATGTCCAACTCTTAGCAACCCCATGGACTGCAGCATGCCAGGCTTTCCTATACATCACCAGCTCCTGGAGCTTGCTCAAACTCATGTCTGTGGAGTTGATGATGCCATCCAACCATCTCATCCTCTGTCGTCCCCTTCTCCTCCTGCCTTCAATCTTTCCCAGAATCAGGGTCTTTTCAAATGTCATTTCTTTGCATCAGGTGGCCAAACTATTGAAGCTTCAGCTTCAGCATCAGTCCTTCCAATGAATACTCAGGACAGATTTCCTTTATGATGGACTGGTTTGATCTCCTTGCAGTACAAAGGAGTTTCAAAAGTCTTCTCCAATGCCACAGTTCAAAAGCATCAATTCTTTGGCACTCAGCTTTCTTTATGGTCCAACTCTCACATCCATACATGTCTACTGGAAAAACCGCTTTGGCTAGATGGACCTTTGTCACAAAGTAATGTCTCTGCTTTCTAATATGCTGTCTAGGTTAATCATAACTTTTCCTCCGAGGAGCAAGTGTCTTTTAATTTCATCACTGCAGTCGCCATCTGCAGTGATTTTGGAGCCCAAGACACTAAAGTCTCTCACTGTTTCCATTGTTTCCCCATCTATTTGCCATGAAGTGATGGGACCAGATGCCATGATCTTTGTTTTTTGAATTATCTATAGTATTCTAATTAAACTATAGCCAATTCTCAAAGAAATGCTATAGATATCTGTGAGCAGAAGTAACTCGAAGTTAGATCCTTTTAATGAAGAGAAAAAGTGAGTCCACCTTCATAATTTGGAACAGTTTGGAAATTCTATATCCAAATTTTAGCATGATTTTTTCATACAATGTTCTGAAATGGTTTTAATTAGACCTAACATTCCAGAATTACTGAAGCTATAGATTCTCAAGCTACAGGTAAAGATATCTTTTTTTTTTATGTTATGCTTCTCAAATCAAAAGCAAAATTGAACAAGNCCAACCCAAAGACTTGAAGAGAAGAGAGTGGAGGAGCATGTGGGGGAGGGAGAGAGAGGGAGAAAGAGCGCACGCACGTGGGAGAGAACGAGCTCATTGGCTTTAAACTATAGAATAACTATTTAAAGTGAAGTAGAATAAAACAATGTTATAAAGGTTGAAGAAAGCCAGGGAGAAAAAAAAATATGTAGGTTTCTATTATAGAAGTGCATTTATATGTTGATCTTTACTGTGGTGTTGTTAGTTTATTTTATACCATTTTCTCTGTGTAGTGCTTGGCAGCATCAGTGTCATCCTTTTAGATGCAAAAACATTCCCAGTGGCAAGGATTTGGCAATGCTGATATCATAGGAATTCCAGTGTTAAAGTCATCAGAACCATTAAAATGATTGTGCAGATCTTACTAAGATTAAAATGATTAGTTTGTTTTCCAAAGTGAATTGTATTACAGCCAATCGTTTTGGAAGATCATAAACATTGCATTTATTATAAGATATTTGATTTTTTTTCCATTGATTTATATTCTGTGAAAAAAATTGATAAGGAGAAAACATTTTTGTTTGACAGTTTGTTTTGTTGGATGCTAATTTCATGCTTAACTAAGGCATTCAAAGTCTTCCTTTATCATTTTGCTTTGTTGTTGTTTTAGTTGCTCAGTTGTATACCACTCTTTGTGACCCCATGTACTGTAGCCTGCCAGACTTCTCTGTCAATGGGATTTCCCAGGCAAGAACATTGGAATGGGTTGTCATTTCCTTCTCCAGGGGACATTTTGCTTTAGTGAACAATAAAATATGAATTAATGCATTGATCTCTAAGGCAGCATTATAAATATAATAGGAATAGATTATTTCGGCATTTATGTTAATTTCTTTGTAGATGGAATGCTACTTTTAAATGCTTAAAAAACTTCAGTAAACAATTTTCCTGAATTTTTTTTCAATCCCTTGTTTCTTGATCAAGAAGTTGCTTTGTGGTCACAGATTTTGCCTGAATGGCTTTGAAACAATTTCTTCACATTAATTGTGAATAATATCAGTTCAGTTCATTTCAGTCGCTCAGTCATGTCCAACTCTTAGCAACCCCATGGACTGCAGCATGCCAGGCTTTCCTATACATCACCAGCTCCTGGAGCTTGCTCAAACTCATGTCTGTGGAGTTGATGATGCCATCCAACCATCTCATCCTCTGTCGTCCCCTTCTCCTCCTGCCTTCAATCTTTCCCAGAATCAGGGTCTTTTCAAATGTCATTTCTTTGCATCAGGTGGCCAAACTATTGAAGCTTCAGCTTCAGCATCAGTCCTTCCAATGAATACTCAGGACAGATTTCCTTTATGATGGACTGGTTTGATCTCCTTGCAGTACAAAGGAGTTTCAAAAGTCTTCTCCAATGCCACAGTTCAAAAGCATCAATTCTTTGGCACTCAGCTTTCTTTATGGTCCAACTCTCACATCCATACATGTCTACTGGAAAAACCGCTTTGGCTAGATGGACCTTTGTCACAAAGTAATGTCTCTGCTTTCTAATATGCTGTCTAGGTTAATCATAACTTTTCCTCCGAGGAGCAAGTGTCTTTTAATTTCATCACTGCAGTCGCCATCTGCAGTGATTTTGGAGCCCAAGACACTAAAGTCTCTCACTGTTTCCATTGTTTCCCCATCTATTTGCCATGAAGTGATGGGACCAGATGCCATGATCTTTGTTTTTTGAATTATCTATAGTATTCTAATTAAACTATAGCCAATTCTCAAAGAAATGCTATAGATATCTGTGAGCAGAAGTAACTCGAAGTTAGATCCTTTTAATGAAGAGAAAAAGTGAGTCCACCTTCATAATTTGGAACAGTTTGGAAATTCTATATCCAAATTTTAGCATGATTTTTTCATACAATGTTCTGAAATGGTTTTAATTAGACCTAACATTCCAGAATTACTGAAGCTATAGATTCTCAAGCTACAGGTAAAGATATCTTTTTTTTTTATGTTATGCTTCTCAAATCAAAAGCAAAATTGAACAAGTATGAAAGCATTTATAAGTTAATTTTGAAAGGGAAGGAAACTTTGGAAATACTCATCCAAAACAATTCCCAGCTCAGCCTGAAGTATCACTTAAGTGTGTCTACCACAGTCTCAAACTTTATTGATCATTGTATTCCATATAGGCTCTTCCATTTGTTTTTATAACATTCTACTGTCTTAATTCATCTTTCAAATCTTCCTGTGAGAAAAGAAACAAAGATGCAGTGACATTGAGCACTGGGTCAGGGAAAGCATAGTCAGGCTTTGGCAGATTAGCTCTCAAAGAAGAAATTCAAGCTGCTAGTTTAAAGGACTGCATATTTACTCCTGTGCATCTCTGTAAAGACTGTCTCCCAGACCAAAAGCAAGGACGAGACTTACAAAGGCTAAAGTCACACAGTTTCTCAAGGAAAAGTGCTGGTCTTTGGTATGTCATTTCAGCACTGATATGGACAACTGAGCTCCTAATTCATACATTGAGTTGTGATCAAATCATCTCAAATTCACCAAAGAGGCTGCTTTTCTGACAATTCAGAACAGATTTATTAGAAGCATTGCTGTAGCTCCTTCTGGGGTCCTGATGGCTTGTTCTGTGGCCTGGTCTCTAGGTCTTATCATCCAATTAGCTTATGGAGATTTTTTAATACACTTTTATTGTTCTCTTATGTTATATATGTTATATACATTAAGAGAATTTAAAAAGTATTTAAAAATCTCCATAAGCTAACTAGGTTTTTTTTTTCTTGGAGCTCCTTACAAATATCCTTGTTTTTCCTCTTTTAGTGCACACACTGCACTTCCCCACTAGTGTTAAAATTCTACATGAACACATAATTGGCCAATGAGGAGAAGTGCTGACTGTTTTTTCAAGTGGTAGCTTTAAGACTCAGTGAGTAATTTTTCCTGTCTCCATTCCCTGCTACAATTATTAGAGAGGCACATTTAGGAATGGAGGCCTCCTTCACCAAGGAACTCTGAGTGTATCCTCTCCATGTGGAATGAACATGTACTGTGAGCAAGAGGTAAACTGTTGTGTTAATCCAGTGAGATGTAGGGTTGTTAACTATAACATGACCTAGCACATACTAATGGATGCTCCTCTTCAGAGTTGCTTCAGTTAATGTCTCCCCACATGATAAGTAATCTCTTCTTAAATGAGACATAAAATACTGAAATTATCTTTCAGATGGCATTTAAAAAATGATTTCCTATTAAAAATTTTAAAAAAATGTTTCTGTAAACAGCTCTTCTTTAGCCTACCAGGCTCCTCCATCCATGGGATTTTACAGGCAAGAGTACTGGAGTAGGTTGCCATTTCCTTCTCCAGGGGATCTTTCCAACCCTGGGATTGAACCCAGGTCTCCTGCATTGCAGGCAGACGCTTTACCATCTGAGCCACCAGGGAAGCCCTTCTTAAACAATGGATACATATAAAACAACACATTTCCACATGCATGAGGAAACTACATTCATCACAAATTTTACTTTATGGGAACATGATCCATGAGCACAAGTAAGAGCANCTTTCCAACCCTGGGATTGAACCCAGGTCTCCTGCATTGCAGGCAGACGCTTTACCATCTGAGCCACCAGGGAAGCCCTTCTTAAACAATGGATACATATAAAACAACACATTTCCACATGCATGAGGAAACTACATTCATCACAAATTTTACTTTATGGGAACATGATCCATGAGCACAAGTAAGAGCAGTTAAGAAGTTTTTATTCTAATTAAATCCCAAGGATTATCAGAAAGAATCAGGACAGGAGACTGATTTTAGTCATACTTTAAAATTGAGTGATAGATAGATCAGCAGTGCTCCAAAAGGAGCACTTTGTAAATAATTTCCTTCAGTGATATGACTTTGCTATTTTTTCCAGCAGTGTTGAATTATTTATCACTCAATAGATTTTTACTAAGTGGCACCTCAAGCATTTTTCTTAGTACTGGAGAAGTATTGGGATAAATAAGTCACAGATCTGGCCCTAAAGTTGCCAGCCATCAAGCAGAGAAGAAGAAAAAAAAATCCACCCAAATAGAAACAGTTGTATAGAGCAGAATGCATTCAGTAGTATGTGTTATACTGAGAAAATAATGCTCGTACACACACATGTGTGTGTGCATGTGTTCTATGAGCTGATTGGCAAGGAATATCACTATGTAGATATTTTTGTGATTTATGTGGAAGAGAAGACACTGTTGAAGAAAAATGAGGTCCTAGTAACTTTTTTTCCATGCATAGACCATGTTCTCCTTTATCATGTACAGATTGGGATCTGAAATAATAGTACGATCTGATGGCCAGAATCTGGAACAAGGGGAGAAGTCTCCTACAAGTGTAGAAGAATCATGGGAAGAGGGAATAGCAGAAGCTTTGGGGGAGTAGGGGACAGTCAGGTGAGGGGAAACCACCAGGAAATCCCAGAATTACAAGGCATATGGTTATAAATATGGACTACAGGTTTAGCATAGGAAAGTGTGAGTTCAAGTTGAAGAGATGTTAAAGTGTTTACCATTCTACTTTGTACTTATTTCTTATAGAGTTACTTTGCATGGCAGACTGCTTACTCTGTGAACTTAGGGATTTCATCATTCATCCTAGTTCCTAGAAGAGTTGGGCCCAGAATAGCCACCCAAATGAAAGTAGGTCCTGGTAGAGATATCTTTCTGAGTCCTGATTCTTGCCCAAACCCGACCNTGAAAGTAAAGCACATTATATGATTTTGTAGTTTGGAAGCACATGTGCATATATAGATATACACGTAGATGGATAATGTGGGCATTATTGATTTAAATTCCCTATTGGGATTAAAAGGAGAAAGCCTAGTTTCATTTCAACGGTAATGTTGGCATTCATTATCAATATGATAAAATACAAATTGGTGGCTTTGTAATACAGATTTAATGCCCCAGCTGAACTTTTTTCCATTAGTAGCTAATGGCTATTCCTGTTCACCTTCTCTGACTCCAAATGCTCATTCCATCTTCTTTTCTGTGTTCATCATGGTTGTACAGGAAATGATTTTGCTAAAAATGAAAATATCCTACTTTATTTTAAAGATGATAGAACTTGCATCTGTAAACATGACTTTAATCTATGCCTTCCATGATGTGTCAGCATTCTTAAAAAGAATCTTCTTCAGAGTTCATAAAATAGAAGGAAAACATTTTATAATTTGGAATAGTTAGTAAGAAAAAGGCTTGTGGAAATTATTAAAGTGAAATATTTTACCCTCAGAAAAGTTCATATTTTTTAACATATATTCATAAAGCGAGCATTTCCTCTCCATTACTAAAAAATCTTTTTATCATGATTAACAAATCTATCCATTGAATTGCTTTTCTCTATTCTATATAGCAACAGTTTATTTTTAGGATGGCTTTCAACTACTAAGTTGGATTTATTTTAGAGAAAGAAGAGTACAAAAATTCCTATTAATTTATTTTAATTAAGCCCATTACAATAATCCCCGGGGAGAAAACAATTAAACATGGACTAAGAAACAATAAAAAATCAAGTTCATTTCCTCTTTGCAGTTGAATTCCCTTAGTCATCTCTTTTTCTCAAAATAAACCCTTTAAGTTTTGTAGATTTTTCAGTGAAATAGCATGATTTTAAATGAGCTTACAGGGGGCTTCCCTGGTGGCTCAGAGGTTAAAGCATTTGCCTGGAATGCTGGAGACCCAGGTTCAATCCCTGGGTTGGGAAGATCCCCTGGAGAAGGAAATGGCAACCCACTCCAGTACTCTTGCCTNACCACCACCACCAAAAGCTGGGTTTTGGAGAACCATGATTTTAAAATATTTCAATCTACTATGGGGAGGCTTCCCTGGTGGCTCAGAGGTTAAAGCATTTGCCTGGAATGCTGGAGACCCAGGTTCGATCCCTGGGTTGGGAAGATCCCCTGGAGAAGGAAATGGCAACCCACTCCAGTACTCTTGCCTGGAGAATCCCATGGAGGGAGGAGCCTGGTAGGCTGGCTACAGTCCATGGGGTCGCAAAGAATCGGACATGACTGAATGACTTCACTCACTCACTCACTCACTCACACTGAATAATTAGTAACAGACTTCACCAAGTCTGTAAGGAAAGTAGAGTGAATCAAAAGCCAGATGTATATACTAAGAGTAACAACCTGCCATGATCCTCTTGCTCTAGATTAGGGTTTGATACTTGGTTTTAATGTTTTAATGCTCTTTGGCAGTCTGATGAAGCCTGTTCTATTTCAAAAAAATAGTGTTTTTACAAACACATAAATAACAAGGATTATAGAATGTCTTAATCTCCTTGGGCTACCATAACAAAATGCCACAGAATGGGTGGCTTAAACAACAGAAATTTATTTCTCACGGTCCTGGAGACTGGAAAGTTCAAGGTGCCAGCAAGCTAAGTTTCACTCTGAGGCCTCTTCTTTTGGCTTATAGGCAGCAGCCATCTCACTGGGTGCTCACATGTCCTCTTCTTCGTGCACACATGGAGAGAGAGAGGGTGAGCTCACTGGTCTCTCTTCTAATAAGGATGCTAATTCTTCCTTGTTAGAGTCTTATCCTTATGGCCTCATTTAACCTTAATTTGCCTTACAATGTGCCCTATCTGGGGCTTCCCTGGTGGCTCAGTAGTTAAGAATCCACCTGAAATGCAGGAGACACAGGAAACATGGGTTCGATCCTTGGGTCAGGAAGATCCCCTGGAGAAGGGCATGGCAACCCACTCTACTCTTCTTGCCTGGAGAATCCCATGGACAGAGGAGCCTGGTGGGCTACAGTCCATAGCGTCGCAAAGAACTGAACACTCCTGAGGTGACTGAGCAGGCCCACATGCCCTATCTCCAAACACAATCATTTTGAGAATTAAGACTTCAACATAGAATTNAACCCACTCTACTCTTCTTGCCTGGAGAATCCCATGGACAGAGGAGCCTGGTGGGCTACAGTCCATAGCGTCGCAAAGAACTGAACACTCCTGAGGTGACTGAGCAGGCCCACATGCCCTATCTCCAAACACAATCATTTTGAGAATTAAGACTTCAACATAGAATTTAAGGGTGACACAGTTCAGTCCATAGCACAGAGGAAAGTAATAGTCTAGTAGAGTACTGTATCAAAATGTTTAAAACTTTTAGTATATTAAAATGTATACTTCATTAACACATTATATAGTAACATCTACTGGTAGAGATAGCTACCACAGTTTGAAAGTAGCAGTGAAAATAAATAATAGCTAAATATATGCACAAGAAGTGAAATGTGATGTAAAGATACTTGTGTACAGCTAAGACTACGTGATTTGATTTCAATTGCTATTAAGAGTCAGTGGACATAATGGTGGAGTTTTTTCCCCCATTTTAATTCACAGATCACTCATTGTACGACACGTTAGCACCCCTCATTTTAGAGACTTCTCAGCTGTTCAGGAGCCAAAGTTGTACAAAAAACATCAAACATTCTATTTTAACTGCCCCCCAGATGGCCATGGGACCTGATTTTGATCAACTCCTGGGCACATGGAGGATGGAATGAATCTAAAAATTGATTCTCTTATATTCCTTCATGTGATTCATAAAAACTAGAATTGAACCAGAGAATTTGCTGCTTGATTTGGATGTAGCCCTGAATGCCAGCCCACAAGTATGAACGGTTATAACAAAGATCTTCCTTCCCTGCTGGAGAAACTTGAGAAGGAAGTCATTCTTGGAGCTGATTTATTCATGCTTTGACTCCCTTGTAGCTCAAGTGGTAAAGAATCTGCTTGCAATGTGGAAGACCTGGGTTCAATCCCTGGGTTGAGAAGATCCCCAGGAGAAAAGAAAGGCTACTCACTCCAGTATTCTGGCCTAGAGAATTCCATGGCCTGTATAGTCCATGGGGTCCCAAAGAGTCAGACACGACTGAGTGACTTTCACTGACTAGAAGCAGTTCAATATCATTTTGATTATTTGAGCTTGAAAAGAGCTATATACCACTATTGCAGAGGAAAATAGTGTGCCATCCCTTTCCACCTCATAAGTATTAATAGGTTCCACATCCTGATTTTGACCCATTACTAAATTAGCAGAAAATATTCCATTACTTGATCTACAGTGTTTTGTATAATTATAGCCTCTTTTGATGCTTTTTTTCCTTAAGACCAAGGCTTCCTCTTCCATAACTGCATAATCAATGAGCATCTAGGAAAATTATAGTGTGGATTAAGGTATAGGGATTAACAAAAGTGTAACTGAGTGGTTTCTCTTCTGTTTTGAAGTGTGAAAGATACTCGTTCTATAATCAAAGTGGGTTTATCAACACATTTCTAGGGTCAAGAAAATTCACTTCAGTTCAGTCGCTCAGCCGTGTCTGACTCTTTGCGACCCCATGAATTGCAGCACACCAGGCCTCCCTGTCCATCACCAACTCCTGGAGTTCAGCCAAACTCATGTCCATTGATTTGGTGATGCCGTCCAACCATCTCATCCTCTGTCATCCCCTTCTCCTCCTGCCCTCAATCTTTCCCAGCATCAGGGTCTTTTCAAATGAGTCAGCTCTTTGCATCAGGTGGCCAGTTTTGGAGTTTCAGCTTCAACATCTGTCATTCAATGAACACCCAGGGCTGATCTCCTTTAGGATGGACTGGTTGGATCTCCTTGCAGTCCAAGGAACTCTCAAGAGTCTTCTCTAATAACACAGTTCAAAAGCATCAATTCTTAGGTGCTCAGCATTCTTCACAGTCCAACTCTCACATCCATACATGACTACTGGAAAAACCATAGCCTTGACTAGATGGACCTTTGTTGGCAAAGTAGTGTCTTTGCTTTTTAATATCTAGGTTGGTCATAACTTTTATTCCAAGGAGTAAGTGTCTTTTAATTTCATGGCCATAATCACCACCTGCACTGATTTTGGAGCCACCCAAAATAAAGTCTGCCACTGTTTCCCCATCTATTTCCCACGAAGTGATGGGACCAGATGCCATGATCTTCGTTTTCTGAATGTTGAGCTTTAAGCCAACTTTTTCACTTTCCTCTTTCACTTTCATCAAGAGGCTCTTTAGTTCCTCTTCACTTTCTGCCATAAAAGTGGTGTCATCTGCATATCAGGTTATTGATATTTCTCCTGGCAATCTTGATTCCAGCTTGTGCGTCCTCCAGCCCAGTGTTTCTCATGATGTACTCTGCATTTAATAAGCACGGTGGCAGTATACAGCCTTGACATACTCCTTTTCCTATTTGGAACCAGTCTGTTGTTCCATGTCCAGTTCTAAGTGTTGCTTCCTGACCCACATGCAGATTTCTCAAGAGCTGTCTCTTATACACATCTAGATGTGTATAAGAGACAGNAATAAGCACGGTGGCAGTATACAGCCTTGACATACTCCTTTTCCTATTTGGAACCAGTCTGTTGTTCCATGTCCAGTTCTAAGTGTTGCTTCCTGACCCACATGCAGATTTCTCAAGAGGCAGGTCAGGTGGTCTGGTATTCCCATCTCTTTCAGAATTTTCCACAGTTTATTGTCATCCACACTATCATTGATCAGGTAAAATAGAATTTTCCTTAGCCAGAATATTTTATTAAATTATTTTCTTATGTCTCTGAATTAATCATGATAATTATCAGCTTTACAAGCAAGTCCATCAAATTCTTAGGTCTGTAAAATATTTTATCTATTTTATTATAAATAATACATGTAACTCAATATTTCTGGTTTTGAGACTCTTCTTTATGGATAAGGCAGCTCTTTGATTTGTTCAAAAGGCACTATCATTAGCTGTTCTCCAACAAAATAGGTAAAGAAAAGAAAAAGGAGATGAAGCCCAAATTGCTCTGCTTTTCTATTCACTATGGGAAAAAAAAACACACACACACTCACACACATGACTGGAGGGCTAGTGATTGCAAGTATTGAAAAAAATGAGGTTGGAAGATTATCTAAGGATTTTAATCAGACATTCTACCCAGAACTCCATTAGCAAAGAGATGGTACATTGAGAAATAAGGATTTTTTTAGTAGTTATTTCCACTCTTTGTATAGTCTCTGTTATAAATGCTAAAATATTTATCCACTATGTCTATCAGCCTTCAGGTATCTATCAGGTGCTCAAATTACATAAAAGTATTAAATGTTCATGACATTGTACAGGAGACAGGAATCAAGACCATCCCCAAGACAAAGAAATGCAAAAAAGCAAAATGGCTGTCTGAGGAGGGCTTACAAACAGCTGTAAAATGAAGGGAAGCAAAAAGCAAAGGAGAAAAGGAAAGATATACCCATTTGAATGCAGAGTTCCAAAGAATAGCAAGGAGAAATAAGAAAGCCTTCCTCAGTGATCAATGCAAAGAAACAGAGGTAAAGAACAGAATGGGAAAGACTAGAGATCTCTTCAAGAAAATTAGAGATACCAAGGGAACATTTCATGCAAAGATGGGCTCAATAAAGGGCAGAAATGGTATGGACCTAA
>SJYX01004789.1:37297-51920 GCA_006410675.1 Oreotragus oreotragus
GAACAAAGCTAGTGGAGGTGATGGAATTCCAATTGAGCTGTTTCAAATCCTGAAAGATGATGCTGTGAAAGTGCTGCACTCAATATGCCAACAAATTTGGAAAACTCAGCAGTGGCCACAGGACTGGAAACGGGCAGTTTTCACTTCAATCCCAAAGAAAGGCAATGCCAAAGAATGCTCAAACTACTGCACAATTGCATTCATCTCACACACTTGTAAAGTAATGCTTAAAATTCTTCAAGCCAGGCTTCAGCAATAGGTGAACCGTGAACTTCCAGATGTTCAAGCTGGTTTTAGAAAAGGCAGAGGAACCAGAGATCAAATTGCCAACATCCGCTGGATCATGGAAAAAGCAAGAGAGTTCCAGAAAAACATCTATTTCTGCTTTATTGACTATGCCAAAGCCTTTGACTATGTGGATCACAATAAACCATGGAAAATTCTGAAAGAGATGGGAATACCAGACCACCTGACCTGCCTCTTGAGAAACCTATATGCAGGTCAGGAAGCAACAGTAAGAACTGGACATGGAACAACAGACTGGTTCCAAACAGGAAAAGGAGCACGTCAAGGCTGTATATTGTCACCCTGCTTATTGAACTTATATGCAGAGTAGATCATAAGAAATGCTGGGCTGGAAGAAGCACAAGCTGGAATCAAGATTGCCGGGAAAAATATCAATAACCTCAGATATGCAGATGATACCACCCTTATGGCAGAAAGTGAAGAGGAACTAAAGAGCCTCTTCATGAAAGTGAAAGAAGAGAGGCAAAAGGAATGGATATGGTTGGAAGAACATTCCTTAGAAATAGTATATATATATATATTTACATCTTAAAATTAATACAAATCACCTGGTAAGGTGAGAAAATATGAGGTTTTTATATTCTCAGAAAAAAATCAAGAAAACAATATCTTACATCCCAGACACTAATTGACAGCAAAATAATCGTGGATATTAAGAGGAGCAGATTGGAGGAAATTGATGGGTTATAGAAGACATGGAAACTTGCAAGGGAGGCACTTCTTCAGGCTGTGATTTGCTAATTGATTTGTAGAAATACAACACGAGATTAAACAGCTGTCCAAGTCTCCTCCTACCTGTATGAGAAAGAAGCAATATGCAGTTAGCTTAGAGAAGATAATTTTTTCAAGTTCTAGAACCATTTTTGGAGCAACTACCTGTGTAGTCCTTAGTTGAGACCACCTACTTTGAAATATTAGGATTTGAGTTTTTATTATTATTATATGCTTACAGTATTTGTAAGCAAAAAGAAATTGTTTTTACCATTTAAAAAAAAACAGTGGTGAGCTACATTATTGAAAAGTAATTAGCCTCCAATTAAAATAATTAATTTTTAAAAAGCAGTGGTGAAAATATAGATGATAGTTTCCTTTTCACATTTTTCTTATTTTAAAAATTTCTAAAACTTTATAAACATAAAAATGATCCATGAAATACATTTGTGGTTTTCACCTATCATGTTGTAGGTGGCCATAATTTTTAAGAAAGTTTATGACTGAATTAAAATATAGAGTATTATTTTTGAGTGTCATTGATGTTGTTTTCCTATTTCCTTATGACAGTGCTGCTGTGAATAGCAGTGGATGTGATATTGCTGAGGGCCATCCCCAGGACCCAAATGCCTTAAAAACCTGTGAGTGCTATAATTACAAATATTTGTTTTCATGTCTTATTTTTATATACTGAGTGTAATATGAAATGAAATATTCAATAAGTAGTGGTCATAACTATAGACAGAGAAGCAAGCCCTGAGGCTTGCTGGCCACATGGGAGCCCAAGGTGTTGGTCCTTAGCCTTTTCTGCTCATGACCCTTTGGAAAACTGTTCACATCTTGCTTTTTCTGCTGAGTCTTAGTTTCCTCACCTGTACTTTAAATGTATTTCAATAAATGACCTTTATATTTCTTTTGGCTTATTCTGAACTGTTTAAACCTATTGGAGTGACAGGTTATCACCATGTTTAAAATGTTAAGGAGATGACAGATTTACTGTGTTTTATGAAATGACTATAAATTTAGAAAATGTAGATAGAAAAATGGATACAGGGCTGTTGTGGTGCTCTCTAGCTACTGAACAAACCACCCCAAATGTAGTGATATTAAACAATAAGAATGCATTATATTATTATCTCTCACACTTCGGGGGTCACTGGCCTCATCTGGGTGACTCTTGCTCGGGGGTCTCTCAGGCAGTTGTAGTCAGATTGAGAATGGGACTGTTTGTTCTGGATGCTGTTCTGATGTGACCTCTCTATGTGGCCTAAGTTTCTTCATGGAATGACAGCTTGGTTCTGAAAGCAAGTGAACCAGGAAAGATAGATGATTAAGAAGAAGTTGTATTACATTTTCTGACCTAGTGTCAGAAGTCACATGGCTTGATTTTGCTGCAATCTAGTATACTCTCCGTTAGGATCAAGTCACCAAGACTGGGCCACTATGTCTCCACATTCAAAGCAATATTGAGGGCTTTGTGGATATGTTTTAAAAACTAATAATAACAACAAATAGATATAAATATATACAT
Source organism: Oreotragus oreotragus (assembly GCA_006410675.1). Taxonomy (NCBI): domain Eukaryota; kingdom Metazoa; phylum Chordata; class Mammalia; order Artiodactyla; family Bovidae; genus Oreotragus; species Oreotragus oreotragus. The sequence goes on from SJYX01004789.1 coordinate 39,846, forward strand.
ACAGGCCTTTATTTCCAGCTTGTTTGTTGCATCCTATAATTTGAATCATTACATAGTCCACAAAAAAAGTTGAAGATCCTGGAATGTCCTCTTTGCTGTTTATGTTTCTATGTATATCCAGGCTAATTTTAAACACTAGTCAAGTTCCCTTTGTTTTTTAAGGAATCTTTAATAGAAGGTCATAATTACACATTTTTATTATGTTAAGCTTGAACTGGGGTCCCCCATACTTACATTAACAAATGTGTCATCGACTTTTGTGTGCTAATGCTTTGAACATTTTTAAAATTCATCCCCAAACTCTAATCACTGATTGAAACAGCTGCTTTATTTGAACAGCACTTGCAAAATATGTAAACAAGCCCTATTTCATGTTTTGGCAGCAATTAAGTCCAATTTCATCAAAGAGTTCTTTTGCTCTGCACATACTCTTCACCTGGCAGCAAAAGGGACTTCAAGCCTGGAGCTCTTCTTCCTCCCGTTTGGCATGCACACACGCTACTGTGTCATCATCCTCAGTAACAGAAAGGTGAGGATGGAAATGGGGTGGGTGCTTTCATTAAGGGCTGGCACTTTAATGGGATAACCAGTACAGGCAACTTGAGGGCAGCTGAAGACTCTAGGAATGCAGATAACAATGTTAACCCTCTGTTTGCTAAACAAAGAGCTTATCCTCAAGAATAAGCAAAGAGTTATACTAGTTGTCTGTAAATTTTGTAAAGGCTGGATAAGGACGTCCCATGGGAAGAGAGTGGAGGCACACCTAACCTTCTGGGCCTTCTCTATCAGCTATGTATAGTTGCATACTGCTATTGCTACTGCTAAGTCACTTCAGTTGTGTCCGACCCTGTGCGACCCCATAGACAGTAGCCCACCAGGCTCTGCTGTCCATGGGATTCTCCAAGCAAGAACACTGGAGTGGGTTGCCATTTCCTTCTCCAATGCATGAAAGTGAAAAGTGAAAGTGAAGTCGCTCAGCCGTGTCCAACTCTTAGCGACCCCATGGACTGCAGCCTACCAGGCTCCTCCATCCATGGGATTTTCCAGGCAAGAGTACTGCAGTGGGGCACCATTGCCTTCTCCGATAGTTGCATAACAAGTGACCAAACACTGCTAGGCTTAAAACAGCCTGTGTTTGTAATATCACATTTTCCAGGGTTCAAAGATCCAGATGTAACCTAGATGGGTCCTCTGTTTTAGGTCTGTCAAGTCTTCAATCAAGGGATCAGCCTTGTGTTCTCCTTGAAAGCTCAATTGAGGAACGAGCTGCTTCTAAGCTCTCTCAACTTTTTGGCAGAGTTAATTTCATGGTTCTAGGAACCATGCATCTTGCTTCTCTAAAGCCAGGGAAGGAGAGAGACAGAGAGAGGGAGAGAAGGGTGAGAGAAAGGAAAGAGAGAGAGAAAGAAAGAAGACAGGCTTTAGAGGAAAAGTTTTATGGCATTATCCCCTTCTGGAAAGACACTACCATATGTTGATCTGAGAAGGGAATTGATAACTCCCAGGAGATAGCCCCAAATGTGGACGGTAAAGAATCTGTCTGCAATGCGGGAGACCTGGGTTCCATCCCTGGATCCAGAAGATCCCCTGGAGATGGGAATGGCAACCCACTCCAGTTCTTGCCTGGAGAATTCCATGGACAGAGAAGTCTGGCAGGCTACAGTCCATGGGGTTGCAAAGAGTCAGATACAACTGAGCAACTAACAGAAACACACTCATATGCACTATATTTAATTCATAGGCAATGAAATAATGGTAACTGGAAAGAGGTGTTATATTGACCTATTGCTTCTGGTATCATTTATACCTGAAAAATAGCATAACCTCTTAAATATGTAAAGAATAGTTAAATTTTCCTAAATTACCATTTAGGAAGAAAAAATGCTATTTGATATTAATGCTAAATTTTGTTTTTCGTTTCCTTTAAAGTTTGATTTAACTGAATTCATCTATATAAAAATTTATTTAAAAAATGATAACTCTGGTGTGGCCAGTAGTTTAATAAAATATTTCACAATCCCTTTTCAATATCACTTTATAATATAGCCCTAGAAAAATGCTAGGTTTAATTCTCAGTAGCTTGGTAAGAGTTTGATTTTGTTTTGTTTTGTTTTTTTGCTATCAGTTTTTAGCTTTTTTGACCATACTGTGCAGCTTGTGGGATCTTAGTTCCCTGATCGGGAATTGGACCTGAGCCTATTTCTCTGGACTGCTGGAGAGCTCCCATTATTCTTTGAATTGGACTATTTGAATATTAATATTTTCTTCCATAAATTTTATCTAAATTAATCAAAATATAAGTACACCGACCTTGACATCTGTTTAAAATAGTCCTTTGATTACATATATTTTGTTCTTATCAGAAAGAATATTAAGAAAAACAACAATAATGAATGTATATTGCTATCAGTTGAGAAATAATGCCCCTAATCTAAAGTATTGCCCTGAATTACAATTGCTTAAGTGGAGAAATACATCTATTAATTTACATGTTCAATTTTATTGCTAATTATATTGAAAAATGTAATTATACACTTAAATAGATAATCAAACACCCAAGTCCACCTAGTTAGCTCCTTTTCTTAGTAAGTGTGTGATAACTGCCTTGCCATTGTTGAAAACTATGATGTAATTAGGCCCCAATGTGATAGCTTTCCGTGTGTAAAACAGAAATGTTTCTCCTAAAACTGCTACCGAAGGTCAGCCATTTGTTTCATTTTGGCTGTTCCTTTCAAACTTTCAAATAAAATGCAATGACTTGTGTAATAGTTGTTTGAACAGAAAAACAGTTTTGCAAAACTGCCATCAGTGTTCATAGAAATTCCTCAACTAGGAGAAAACCTACAGACGCCTAAAAATTCATGCTCTTAACTGCTAGAAATCCAAAGAGATTTCTCCCATGTGTGGACAGGGACAGATGAATGAGGAAACGGGAGCAGAATCATGACCCAGTCCCTGAGGAAGTGCACTTTCTGAGAGGAGAGGTAGACAGACCGCCACACAGAGCACACAAATGCTGCACAGAATAGAGCCATGTGTTGCTACTCCCATGGCACTCGGTCTTCACAGTGGTGCCTGTGTGAACAGCTGCTGGGTTGCAGCAGTGGAACTGGGTTCCTTAGTTGGAAACCACCCAGCATGAGAGAGGCAGGGGAGTTAGCCAGGGATCCCTGACCCAGTGCCTGGGCTAAAAGTGCATTCCATTTGTATCTACTTTCTGTGACCTGACCAGCCCTTTTCCACCAACACATGAGCTTTTTTTATTGAACCAAGCCAGAATCCTCCTCCCTCTGGGTATTTATCTTCTAAGTTTTCACTGTCCTTTTTCTATCTATAACATTTGGTCAAAACAATCGAAACCAAAATCCTTGCCTTGCTGACTTGAGGAAATAGCAGTCAACATCCCTGAACAGCTTATGCAGTGCAAGTTGGTCCTGTCCTACACCAGGGCCCCCGCACCAAAGAGAGCATCAGGCCTGCCGCATCAGATCAGAAGTTGAGAGGGCAAGGTTGCCTGCTGCCAGGTAGAATACCCCACAAGGCCTTCTTGTTGACGTGTGGTTTATAGCAGCTTAGTCTCAGGCTGTGCCATACCAGTTGTTAAATGTATTGCATGTCACTCTGGCCATCTCCTTAGATTTGCATAAATAAGTGGAACCCCTCACATGACTTTTTGCACTGTCACGTGTTTCATTTTCCCTCAGCCTCTCTGTCTCTGCTAATGCAGAAATTAAGCTGGCAGTCTCTATTATGTATATGTAATTAATCCAATCAGTGTACAACTTTTTCAATCTTAATTAATGTGTAGACTTAAATAATACTGATAATATTGATTTTGCTTATTTTCCCTACGACTGAAGTGACTTAGCAGCAGCAGCAGCAGCAAAGTAGAACCATTATATTATGCTAAAATCTTTATGTAGTTTTTACATTTAGGCAAACTAACTTCAGTTTTATGAAAGTTATTTTTATAGCTGGAGGGACCGAGTATAATTTGCTAATGGTTTCTTCTATTTTCTGTGATTTTTAACAGCAAGCTACAATTCTTTTGCCCTTTGATTTTTCATTTGATTTGTTACAACTGCATTTTTGTTCTTTCTTTTGGTAACTACACTCCTCCCCACAGGCCAACCCCCTGACTTGTTCCCTGGGAAACAGAGAGAAAGTGAAATCCCAATTGGCCCATAAGCACTTTGAAACATTTATGAACCGCAGGATTTCTGCTGGCCATTTAGGGGCAGGTTAGGTGAACTTTGAAGTCTCCGACAAAGTGGTAAAAGTGAGAGTCACTCAGTCGTGTCTGACTCTTTGCGACCCATGGACTATACATTCCATGGAATTCTCCAGGCCAGAATACTGGAGTGGGTAGCCTTTTCCTTCTCCAGAAGATCTTCCCAACCCAGGGATTGAACCCAGGTCTCCCACCTTCCAGGTGGATTATTTACCAGCTGAGCTACCAGAGAAGNCATGGACTATACATTCCATGGAATTCTCCAGGCCAGAATACTGGAGTGGGTAGCCTTTTCCTTCTCCAGAAGATCTTCCCAACCCAGGGATTGAACCCAGGTCTCCCACCTTCCAGGTGGATTATTTACCAGCTGAGCTACCAGAGAAGCCCAAGAATACTGGAGTGGGTAGCCTATCGCTTTGCCAGAAAATCTTCCCAACCCAGGAACTGAACTGGGTCTCCTGCATTGCAGGCGATTCTTTACCAACTGAGCTACCAGGGGAGCCCACCAAAGTGGTAAATGTTCACAAAGATGGAAAGAGCTTGAGCCCCTCCACACTACAAGACTCCCTCTGACCTCACCTACCCTACTTCCCCTGTTACTGTGAACCCATCAGCATACATTAAGCACTGCAGCCTTTTTAGAAAAAAATATAAGAAGAAAATCTGAAAATGAGAATTTTGTGCCCAATGGTTGTTATTTATTTAGGGAGATCTCCTCTAGGTTCCTTATCAATGATACAACCAGTTATTCTGTAAAGATTCCACATACCTCTGAGGTACCAAAATGTTAGCTCCAGGGGACTGCACTTCAAGTGACATGTGGAATATGAGGAAACAGTAATTCCTGTTTTCCCAAATCCATGTTAATTTTATGGACTCTCTCCTTTTTTGTTGTTGTTGAGATATAATTGATAGATAACACTGTATCATTTTGAGATGTATACTACGTTGGCTTGATACACTTATATGTGGCAATATGATTACTGCTGTCATGTTCTGGTGAAGGACCAATTGTGTCCGAGTCTTTGTGACCCATGGACTGTAGCCTCCCAGGCTCCTCTGTCCATGGGATTCTCCAGGAAAGAGTACTGGAGTGGGTTGCCATTTCCTTCTCCAGGTGATCTTCCTGACTCAGGGGTTGAACCCAGGTCTCCTGCATTGCANGAAGGACCAATTGTGTCCGAGTCTTTGTGACCCATGGACTGTAGCCTCCCAGGCTCCTCTGTCCATGGGATTCTCCAGGAAAGAGTACTGGAGTGGGTTGCCATTTCCTTCTCCAGGTGATCTTCCTGACTCAGGGGTTGAACCCAGGTCTCCTGCATTGCAAGCAGACTTCTTACTGTCTGAACCACCAGGGAAGCCCTGTTACAGTCATATTTGCTAATGCATTTATCACATCATTTCATTTCTTTTTTTGTTGAGAACAATTAAGATCTATTATCTTAGCAACTTGGAAGTTTATCATATACTATTGCTGACTATAATTACTCTGCTGTGCCTTAGATCTCCAGAATGTATTTATCTGCTAGTTATAAGTTTCAAACCCTCTCCTTCTTGAAGAAAACTATAGAATATGGAGTATGGCTTATCGTAAGTTTAAAAATTTGACACCCTCAAGCCATATTCTAATTAATCTCGTTTTATTAGTCAGTTCACTCCTCCCAACAGAGTTTAATTCACCAAATACATAAAACCAGTTTTCTAGGCATGGAGAGAGTAAACACCCAGAAAGGGTAGGAATACTGAACCCAAGGGAATCACATTTCAGTGGAGAAGACAACTTGCATAAGTCTGGCCCAGCTCACACAGAAACTTAGTGTTAGTTTGAAGTAGGTGCTCCCTCCTGGTTTATGAAAAATGCTTGCTGAACATATGGCACAGTCATGAGAATTAGAAAAATGTGTTTCTTCCTTCAATGGATGCAGCCTTATGCTGGGATGACCTTGCCCTCAGTAAGATGCCCCTTACAAGACATACTCTTTTCTTGTATGCATGGTGTCCTAGACATGTCCACTCGTTTCTATAACACAGATTGTGACCGTTTCTGTAATAGTGGGAAGAATGCATAGCAGAGTCTGGGTTAATTGATTGATAGAGGAGTTTGGTTAAGAAGGATGAGTAGAAATTTGCTAGTAAGCAGAGTTTGGGCAGAGAAGTATGCTCAGGAGAAGATTCTAAGAACATGAGGTTGAACTAAGCATGAAACTTCATGAATACTTGAATTGCCAGTTCTGAGAATAGAATGTTGGAAATGACAGAAAATGGCTTGAATGGATAAGTCAGACTAAAAATGAAGAGGGCCCTGAATTTTAACTTGAATAAGAAAGCTGAGTGCTGAAGAATTGATGCTTTTGAACTGGGGTGTTGGAGAAGACTCTTGAGAGTCCCTTGGACTGCAAGGAGATCAAACCAGTCCATTCTCAAGGAAATTAGTCCTGAATATTCATTGGAAGGACTGATGCTGAAGCTCAATACTTTGGCCACCTGATATGAAGAGCTGACTCATTAGAAAAGACCCTGATGCTGGGAAAGATTGAAGGCAGGAAGAGATGCAGACAACAGAAGATGAGATGGTTGGATGGCATCGCCGACTCGATGGACATGAGTTTGAGCAAGCTCCAGGAGTTGGTGATGGACAGGGAAGTGAGGTCTGGTGTGCTGCAGTCCATGGGGTCGCAAAGAGTCAGGACACGACTGAGCAACTGAACTGAACTNACCTGATGCAAAGAGCTGACTCATTTGAAAAGACCCTGATGCTGGGAAAGATTGAAGGCAAGAGGAGAAAGAGACAGCAGAGGATGAGATGGTTGGATGGCATCACTGACTAAATGGACATGAGTTTGGGTAAACTGGAGTTGGTGATGGACAGGGAGGCCTGGCCTGCTGCAGTCCGTGGGGTTGCAGAAAGTCGGACACAACTGAGAAACTGAAGCGAATGTGTGTTCACGTGCATATCAGTGTCGCATCTGTGTCTGAGTCTGTGTCTGAGTCTGTGTCTGTGCCTGTGTCTGAGTGTGCGTCTGTTGTGACTATGACTGTGCCTGTGTCCGACACGACTGAGCGATTTCACTTTCACTTTTCACTTTCATACATTGGAGAAGGGAATGGCAACCCACTCCAGTCTTCTTGCCTAGAGAATCCCAGGGATGAGGGAGCCTGGTGGGCTGCCTTCTATGGGGTCACACAGAGTCAGACACGACTGAAGCAATTTAGCAGCAGCAGGAGCAATTAGTCTTTCAAAGAAAAAAGAAAAATGGACTAAGTTTTGCCTTTTGCTTCTAAATGCTTTCTGGAAAGCATGGGTATCAGTTTATTGAGAGAAATCACTGATCTACTTCATCAAGATCATTGACAGACCTGTTTCCCAGCTGGGTTCAGAAACATTCCCTCCATTCCTACCCTTTTTCTTTTATGGATATTGAAGCTTTGATCTGTTTAGGGAAAATGGGAGTAGATGGAAGACATCTGGCAATGTTATTTTCCAGCAGAGGTTGAGAATTTTATCCAAGGAAACTTCCTAGTCTGGTTTTGAACTGCTCACAGCCTCCAGGAGCAGCATTCTCAAGCAGGTGGAGCCAGATGTGGACATTTTGGTCCACATTTTATTCCTTCAGGGGAATCTCCTTTCATCTTTAATCCAAGCACAGTTTAAGAATTTCTTCCATTCGGAGTGAGCCAGTGAATTGAGAAAAAAACCCTACAAATTCCCACTTGTGCCTTGCTTATTCAAGAGTAACATCTTTATGTTTAAATGTCAACTCAAAGGCTCTGTATTATTCTTTGGAAACTATCATACTTTTGCTCAAACCTAATTTCTAAGGAATTGGATTAATGGACCAGGTTATGAAAATGAACTTGTGAGGTTGGAATGGAGAGAGTTGGGAGGAAAGTAGACGAAGACAGATACGGAATCTGAGACTAGAAAACAGGGTGGACATTGCCACTGTGGGGCTCAGCATGTGCTCTAGGCTTGTCAACTAGCTCTTAAGACAGATTATTGTATGAAAAATAATAAAAGTGAGCTCATAAATTGTGCTTGCAAAGGAGATATAAGTGTGAGTCCTCACCAACGTTACTCAGAAAAGACAGCACACAGGTCAAAAGGCAGGTGTGCTGCTGTTGTTCAGTCGCCAAGTTGTATCCAACGCTTTGGGACCCCGTGGACTGCAGCTCACCAGCTTGCCTGTCCCTCGCTATCTGGGACCCCATGGATGGCATCGCCGACTCGATGGACATGAGTTTGAGCAAGCTCCAGGAGTTGGTGATGGACAGGGAAGTGAGGTCTGGTGTGCTGCAGTCCATGGGGTCGCAAAGAGTCAGGACACGACTGAGCAACTGAACTGAACTCAATTTATTTTTATTATTGAAAGCAGGAGTCCAATAAAAGATATTGAGCATAGGCATGATCTGATTTTATTTTACTTTGGAAAGCATCTCTGGAGCCAAAACAGGAAGTAGACTAAGAGTTAAAGGCAAACTAGGAGACCAAGAGACAGGCTGGAAGACTTTCAGTCTATTACACTACTCCATACACATCCATCCTCTACAGCCCTCTGCTTTCCCTTTCTATTAATAGCAGTCAAACAGAAGAATGTGAGAAGCAATGGTGAAAGAAGAGGAGATGATGTTGAATCTGGGGAGAAGAAGGGGATGAGAGCACTGTATATGAAGATCAATCTTACTGGCAATTTCAGTGATGTTCACACCTGCAGAGAAAGCAAATTTTAATTTACTTGCAGAGCAAATTGGTGGGAAAAAAATGTGAATAGAAACTTCTGAAAAATATGGTGATAAAGGCAAAAAGAGATTGTTAAGCTCATTGCCACAGTAGCTTCTGGAGTCTAGGCCCAGCCGAATGTTTATCTGAGAGATGTTTTCCTACAATGTATCATATTTATTTATTAAACATTCAATTCATATGTTATGTCATTTAAATATATGCTGCCTTCTCAAATTTCTGTGGAATAATCTCTCAGGCATGTAATTAACGTTGTGTTAAAATTATGTTTAAAATGCTGAACTTTTTAGTGCAAGCATTTAATCTTTTTATATGCCTTCTTCTCACCTTCACTGAATCTCTTAGCTCAGTCATTCTATGAAAAATAGTACTTTAAAAGAATGGCAATTATTCTTACTGGTCAGTTTCATGTTATAATTATTACAAAGTCAAATAAATAGTCACAGCCAATGATTGATGATCTCTCTCTAGTGTATGAAATTTAACATTTTAAAATTTTAGCTTAGGCCTCACTTGCCTGTTGAGTTATCAAAATAATATAGTATTGTACAGCCAATACAAACACACAAATTAGAAAAATAGTAAGATCTGGGTTCAGTATGAGAGCATAAGTAGAATTTAAGACCTATGAAACAACATAGGGATTTGATTTTCTGTCTAGAAATGTGTTTTTTCTTTTCTTTTTTGAATTTTTTTTTTAGGTTGAAGTTGTTTATATCTGGAGGGCATCCATGACTTGGCCAGGGTTACCCAGCTAATTAGTGGCAGAGCTGAAATTAAAACTTTCCTGCCAATTTAGTGTTGTGTTCTTTTCTTCTGGGCCATTAACAGCTAGTCTTCTTGTAAAATTGCATGAATTGCATTGTTTGAGAACTCTGTTTAACTAGATACACAGAAAGAACAAAATATTTTTGGTGAGGGTTTCTTACAATTGACAGTAGGCATTGGCATCTTTCTGGAAAATGCAAATTAAAATAAATATGCAGACTGGAAAATATGTAATAAGAGCAGAAAGGAAATTTAGCAGGTGACTATTAAGATAGCTTACATTGACAAGTGCCTATTGTGTGTTAGATAATTTCATTTCCCTTGTCACTACCTTTAGACTTTAAATGTAAAGGGCTTCTCTCCCTTAAACAGTTCTTTATTGCATTTGTATTATTTGCTGGTCTGATTTTATTTCTAGAAAAATGGAGGGAAATAATTAAATGATACTATAAGTGATTTTTATAAATAATTTGCTGGAACAGGCATCATTTTCAATTACATTGTTTCTTTTTAATAAAAAAAATTTGAAAGTGAACAAGTTAGATGAAATAATTTTTTGAGAAGTGATATATTGTCTAAGACGTAGAGTTAAGTGAAGTTGAATGGAGTCATAGTTGTTGATATTTCAAGTGACTAATAAATGGCTAGGAAGATGTTTATCATTTATATTTTAGAAAAATATTCTGTATTTTGGGAAATAGCAGTTTACTCCTTTTGTATTAAATCTTGTGAGTTGGTATTCATTTTCAGGAGTAGAAAAGCTATATCGATCTGGTTTCATTCAGGTACACATTGAAAAAAAAACATACAATTATTATAACCCTATATTCACCAAGTCTTATTTCTTATGAAGACTGTGTTGACACAAATCATCAATAAACAGTCTATAATAGGAATAGAAAAAAATTTTGCTTGAGTCTAACTGAGGACTGTAGCCTGGAACACAGATTCAAGAGGCACTTGAACGGTGTTCCCCAAGACTATAAAATGTAGGAGGCTAAAATAGGCCAAAGTCAAAAAGGTACGTAAGGTGTTTGTCAAGAATTAGTATTGAATCTGGCAAGAAGTAAGGATCTTGTTAAGCAAGGGTTGGTTAGGGGCCCCAAGTGTTTGCACACTTACAAACTCTATAAGAGAAGACCTTTAAGCCATAAGATTGCAGCTGTATTGAGAATGGCTTTCTTGCATTGGAGAAGGAAATGGCAACCCACTCCAGTGTTCTTGCCTGGAGAATCCCAGGGACGGGGGAGCCTGGTGGGCTGCCGTCTATGGGGTCGCACAGAGTCGGACACGACTGAAGCGACTTAGCAGCAGCAGCAGCAGCAGCAGTGATGTTCTTGAGTTTGAAAAGGTTCAGAAGATTCAAGTTCTCAGTGATGCAAGACTGTCTCAAACTATATCCACAATAGCCACCCACCTGCATTTTAAANGTCTATGGGGTCGCACAGAGTCGGACACGACTGAAGCGACTTAGCAGCAGCAGCAGCAGCAGCAGTGATGTTCTTGAGTTTGAAAAGGTTCAGAAGATTCAAGTTCTCAGTGATGCAAGACTGTCTCAAACTATATCCACAATAGCCACCCACCTGCATTTTAAATGCCTGAACCACAATTACTCCATTTTGATTTTTATTCTTTCTTAAAGAAAGAATTATTAAAGCAGATATAAAATTCATGTTTCACAGGCTGTAAGACAGGCTATTCTAGTTAGCATAAAGCTTGAACCAAATCATATACAAGCCCAAATGACTTCCTCATAACTCAACACATGAACTATTAACTACATTTTAGGAAATAACTGATTTTTAGATAAAAATAAACAGAAAAAAGTTAAAAGTAAAATATTAATATTTTGTTTTCTTTGGTGAACTGATACGTTTGCACTCCAGTTACTGAAAAAAAAAAACTTTGTACCCTGTGGCTTTGTGGGGTCTCAAAACTTTATATCATTAGTATTGATCACTCAGCTGTGTGTAGTAACACACATACAAAAAAAATTCAGATTGCTAGCTTGGGTTTATGTTTGAAAAGTACACATCTACTTAGTAAAAATTACTAGATCTTCCACATTTACTAATATCTTCAGGACCTCCCTGATGGCTCAGACGGTAAAGCGCCTATCTACAATGCGGGAGACCCAGATTTGATCCCTGGGTTAGGAAGATCCCCTGGAGAAGGAAATGGCAATCCACTCCAGTACTATTGCCTGGAAAATCCTATGGACAGAGGAGCCTGGTAGGCTACAGTCCATGGGGTCCCAAAGAGTTGGACACAACTGAACGAAGATCGTGGCATCCGGTCTGATCACTTCATGGGAGATAAATGGGGAAGCAGTGGAAAC
>SJYX01004789.1:52255-91648 GCA_006410675.1 Oreotragus oreotragus
TGAAAGTTGGACTGTGAAGAAAGCTGAGCACCAAAGAATTGATGCTTTTGAACTGTGGTGTTGGAGAAGACTCTTGAGAGTCCCTTGGACTGCAAGGAGATCCAACCAGTCCATTCTGAAGGAGATCAACCCTGGGATTTCTTTGGAAGGAATGATGCTAAAGCTGAAACTCCAGTACTTTGGCCACCTCATGCGAAGAGTTGACTCATTGGAAAAGTCTCTGGTGCTGGGAGGGATTAGGGGCAGGAGGAGAAGGGGACGACCGAGGATGAAATGGCTGGATGGCATCACAGACTCGATGGACGTGAGTCTGAGTGAACTCCAGGAGATGGTGATGGACAGGGAGGCCTGGCGTGCTGCGATTCATGGGGTCGCAAAGAGTCGGACACGACTGAGCGACTGAACTGAACTGAGAGACTTCACTTTCACATGCAAATGAAATTTGGCAAGCCTGCTCTCACTTCATTTAAATGGATCTCTTAAGTGCTTGCTAAGTGCCAGGCAAAGGGTTAGAGATTATTCTAAATATGTGTTTGAGCAAACAACATATACATAAATGGTATACAAGTATATTGATCATATAATAAAAATATACTAAAAATTATAATATCTTAGATAAGTGAAATGACAAAAATTGTTGTTACCTCATGTAATCCTCACCACATTCTTTACTTTCATTCTCATTTGCTTGAATTATTCTCATTCTCATTTGCTTGAATTGTTTAATTGTTTTAAGCTAGCAGTCTTCCAAGAATATTTATAACTGTAAGGATGAACTGCTGTCAATGCCACCTTAGTTAGTTAGTTAGTAAGTCGCTCAGTCGTGTCTGACTTGGGACCTTCTTAATCCATCTCTGTGTTCTGATTGCATGCAAAATTTCTCTCATACTATGGCAGGGCTGTATTTAATCCTTACTTTCTCCACCCATTTAGAGTGTATGTTGCTAAGTAATAAAACATACATGTTTTTAAAGATTTATCCTAATTTTTTTCATGAGCTTTTAAAATTTAATATTATTGTGTGGTTGTATTATAGATTGGAGAATTAATATATATTTTAGAAGGAAGAGGCATTATCCCTTTGCCTTCCAGATTCTTTCCAATGGATTCTTCATCTCCACTTGAGTATAGCTGTTCTCCAGAAGAAGGTAAAGTATTCATGCATTTTATATAATTTCTAATGTTGAAGGAGGGTATTGTTCTTCATAGAGTCACCTAAGCACTCTCACAGCACATTTTTCCAATATATAATTACAGTTTCAAAAGCTCCCTTTTAACTTGAATATGTCTGCATCCGTGGACTAGAGCACCATTTTAACACTTAAGAAAATGTCAAGGGTGCTTCTTTTTAAATCTTTATTTTAGTCTTCAGTTAAATATTGAAATTTGGCATTCAAATATTTACTCAGCAAAGTTTTCCATTTTCCAAGTATTTTGGAAATAGCTACAGTGCCAAATTCTATATATTATAATTTGTTTGTTTTAGTTGCTAAGTCTTGTTTGACTCTAGAGACCTCATGGATTATAGTGAAAAGAATCTACCTGCCAATGCAGGAGATGCAAAGGATGAGGGTTTGATCCCTGGGTTGGAAAGATTCCCTGGAGTAGGACATGGCAACTCACTGCAGTATTCTTGCATGGGAAATCACATGGACAGAGGATCCTGGCAGGCTGCAGTCTCTGGGATCGCAAAGAGTTAGAGCTCCTCAAGGATCAAACCTGTGTCTCCTGCATTGACAGATGGGTTCTTTACCACTGAGCCACCTGGGAAGTCCTATATGATGTTAATGATATAACCTGTACTTTCACGCAGTGTTCTAGTTTAAAGTGTAAAGTTGTTACTGAAAGAAAATTGCAGTTCTTGCCAGTCCTTGAGAGATGTCTTTCTTTACATTATTTTCTGCTCCTCTTACTTCTAATCACTGATAGAAGAACAATGGCCAATGACTAGAACTCTTTGGAAAGAAAATTATCTTTAATTCCTGAAAACTTACTCTTAAATTACTGATTTAGAACTACTCGAAATGTGTTGCTATTGTTGTTTAGTCGCTCAGTCGTGTCTGACTCTGCGACCCCATGGGCTGCAGCCCGCCAGGCTTCCCTGTCCTTCACCATCTCCTGGAGCTTGCTCAAACTCATGTCCATTGAGTCAGTGATGCCATCCAACCGTCTCATCCTCTGTCATCCCCTTTAAATCTTTATTTTAGTCTTCAGATAAATATTGAAATTTGGCATTCAAATATTTACTCAGCAAAGTTTTCCATTTTCCAAGTATTTTGGAAAGAGCTACAGTGCCAAATTCTATATATTATAATTTGTTTGTTTTAGTTGCTAAGTCGTGTTTGACTCTAGAGACCTCATGGGTTATAGTGAGGTCTTGCCCTTCTCCTCTTGCTTTCAACCTTTCCCAGCTGCTGCTGCTGCTGCTGCTGCTAAGTCACTTCAGTCGTGTCCGACTCTGTGTGACCCCATAGACGGCAGCCCACCAGGCTCTCCCATCCCTGGGATTCCCCAGGCAAGAACACTGGAGTGGGTTGCCATTTCCTTCTCCAATGCAGGAAAGAGAAAAGTGAAAGTGAAGTCGCTCAGTCTGTCTGACTGTTAGCGACCCCATTGGATTTTCCAGGCAAGAGTACTGGGGTGGGGTGCCATTGCCTTCCCTGCCTTTCCCAGCATCAGGGTATTTTCTAATGAATCAGTGCTTCACATCAGGTGGCCAAAGTATTGGAGCTTCAGCATCAATACTTCCAATGAATATTCAGGACTGATTTCCTTTAGTGTTGGCTTGTTTGATCTCCTTGCAGTCCAAAAATGTGTTACCTGTTTATTTTTACTCTGGTTAATAAAGGCCACAACTGCAGTGTTATATTTCAGACCTCCCAAGTCCACCCTGGATAACAATATCAAGGGCATACATGATCATTGCAATCATGATTGTTTTTGCTTCCCCTAGTGCTTACTAAAGATGATCCAGTTCTGTATTTGAAATGTAAGCTCGACCAAGTCTTGGATGTGGACCTTAAATTGCCACTGACTAATGAAGCCAAGGAAAAGGCCTTGACTTTTGCAGCACAGCAACAGATGTCGAAGATAGAGTATGAGAGAAGGTTGATTACAGGCACTCTGGAGAGCAGTAGCATCCGCGTGGCCATTGCCCTCCTGGGACTGACCAAGATCGAGGTAGGAATGGAAGAAAGAGGACATGCTGAAATTAGTCCCTCTTAAAAATGTACAGAGATGTTACACTCAATCATAACAATGTTTCTACATATAAAAATGATGAAAGCTGATTTTCCCCACAAAGACAGCTCTAGCTTTTTTCGTTTTTACCTCTTTAAATAATAAATCTGAAACAAACTATTGTACTAGGTAATTTTAGGCATTACACTATGGTGGTTATTTCACAGGAATTTTCAGTTCTGGCTATACATTAGCAGGCCCTGGAGAATTAATGCCAGTGCCCAGATCCCATTCTGGAACATTGAATTGTTCTAGAGAAGGGAGTGAGTGGGAACACGTTCTAAAAGTTGCCTAGCTCATTCTGTTGTTCATCCAGAGAGGATCAATTCTGGGGTCAGATACCAGACTCTAGCACTGTCCAGCTGTGTGACTGTGAGCTGGTAACTTAAAATTCCCAGTTTTGATTCTGGGAAACAAAATTCTGGCTTTGATTTTTTTATATTTATAATAAGGAAATAATGGTCATTAATAAAAACTGAGATAATTATATAAAATGCTTGGCATAGCATAGTGCCTGATATATAGTGCTTTCTAGATATATGTCTTTGTTGTTGTTGTTACTATTACTGTAGATTCTTATTATCATAGCTTGACCTCTCTCTTATAATTAAAATAAGGTACAGTCAAATCTCCACAGAGCCACCAAAGCAAGTCTTCTGAAATATAAACCTCTGCACTTAACTCCTTTTCTCCCCTGGCTTTTCCAACTCGTGTCAGAATGAAAGCCACCATCCTTACAATAGTTTTCATGACCTTCCTGGTCATTCTGGTCAGTCCCAGCATCTCCACTGAACCATCCTCTTCCCTGACCTCAGCATCTGCACTGGAGCCCATTCACTCCCATCCCTCCCTGTGCACAGGCCTCCCTGCTGTTCTTCGTGTGCCCAAGGAAGGCTTGCTCCCTGTGGCCTGTGCATGTCCGTCCTTTGTTGCTTTTCCCTGGACCTGAGAGACTATGTCCCTCTTCAGGTCTGCTGGAATGTTACCCTGAGGTTCTGCTTTACCAACTTGCATTTTTAATAGAATCCCTTACTTCCACCAGCCACTCTCCAAACCCTAAACTCCCTTCACTTTTGTCTTAGCAAAAGCTATCTAAATGCAGAAAATAACTAGAGGAGGGTTGAATGTGCAAGTTTAAGAAAATCACATCAGAACATATAGACACATCTTTCTCTGGCATTATACAGGTAGTCATAGTTTTGTTTTCAAGCATAATTATCATTGTACTCTTGAAATATGATAATGCTAATGCTTTTTGCAGTAGAACGATAAACAAGATTGATTTTAAAAGTACTCTCTCCTTATGTAGTATTTGACACATTTTTTTCCAAATGCTTTTATGTGCACTCTTCAAATTATTTCATTGAATCCATGGAGAAATGGAGACAAGATAGAATTACACTTGTAATACAAAAAACAGGAAATGACTGAGGCATAAAAAGATCTAAGTTGCCCTAACTGACAGGACAGACATTACAGCCTAGATTGGGGTAGAGATAAATTTTAAAGCTGGAAAATAAATAAAGCTGAACACTCAGAGACACATAGTACATAGTAAACCTCTTACAAACCTGTAAACCAAGACTCCAGAATAGTAAGATAGTAGCCCAAGGTGACACCACTGATTTGTGACAGATTAGAAATAGGCCTAGGTTTTTACCTCCCAATCCATGGCTTGTTTTGTTGCCCTATATAGCCTCCAGATCATATGTTCATTTCTTAGTTTACTGCCATGAAAATGTATAATGGAATAAATGAAAGTCTACAATCCTCTGTTATAACATAAAATAACTATATAAAAAATAAAATCTAAAATTATCCTTGAAATAAATCTGTTTAGAACTAAATCTAACTGAATAAAAGTAATTACTTTTCTGCCAAAAAAAAATGACATGTCTAATTTTTTATTATACAGCCATATGCAATTTGAATCGTTGAAATATTTATAAGGTAATAGCATTATGATGTATCTACTTTATATACTGCAGGAGACAGGATCTTTTGTCAGGAACTTGAATATCTGGCACTTTACACGTAGAACTCATATTGGATTCATATCCTCCTGGCCATTAATAAACCAACTCTAATGATATACTCAGTGGTACTAGAAAAATTCAGAGCTTGCAAGGGAGTTACCTAATGTTTTCTATTACCTTCCTCAAGTTTACGTTTTAAAACTCATACTTTGGGATAAATGGCAAAGAAATTCATTGAAATATTGAAATTTGACATTTTTAAAAAGGAAATCTGAAAGACCCCCTTGGTGAGGATTCAGTAGGGTAAAGAAAAGGTTTTTGTATTTGTCAAATGTAAGTGCACTTCAAATCTTCAAATCACGAAGTAAGTACCTGTCGATACTATCAAAGAGAAACAAAGGCAGATACTAGGTAAAGCAAGGATGAATTTATTCAGTAACTGTTGCATCAGAGAGAAGGACCCAGCATGAACTGAACTCAGGAGGAGCCTGAGAAGTGTCAGGGATACACAGAAGTTTACAAGAAGTAGGAGGGAGCTGGTCACAGTGATCTGGACTTGTTAATTGATGCTTATAAAGAGAAACAAACTTCTGGAATCTTTATGACCAGAGATAGGTAGTGATTCAGTTTATAACTAAGTACCCACCTGGCTGGGTGCATTAGCTCCTTGAATTTTTGTATTTCAAAGAGAGGGTTCTGAGGTCCTGGAGAAGACAGTTCTGGGTGGTAGATTTAAATCTCTAAAGAAGGGATTTATAATTGCCAGCTTTTTAAAGTAACTGTTCTGAGGTGAAGGGGGAGCCTATGTGCCTATAGCAGATTTTGGCTGGAACAAACAGTAAATCATCCTGGCAGCATGGCAACACTGAACTTTCCCAGACAGGCACTTTAAGGGGGACTGGAGTCATCCTTGGCATATGACTGGAGCTGTTAGAAGTGTTGTTAACACTTGTTCTAGTCTCTTTGTGTGTGTGTATGAGGGAGAGGGGTGGACAAAATCATTTGTGCTCAGAATCTGCATTTTCTATGGGCTAAAGTTGAGGCCTAATTGAGAAGAGGGCTTGGAGGAGCCTAACTAGAGTCTGATCAAGAAGAGAATCTGTATCCGTACATATTATTTTGAATGGCTTGCAGATATAGAAGACAGATGGTACACTTTGGAGTAAAGAACTAGTTACTGATACAAATAGAAAATTTGTTCATAATGACTAGAAAAATAAACCAAATCAAAATAAAAAAATATAAATGAATTAATTTACCTTTCTGCATATACATTATTTTAATTGTCAAAATAAAGTAGGTAGAAAATGTGGCTTTGCGAGAAAAAAATATTTGTGAATTTTATAAATAACAAACCCAGTGAATGAGGTAACTTCCAGAGGAACTAAAACTAATTTTTGTTGAGTAATGGTAACATGATCACAATCATGATGATGGCAAGGATAATAATGGCAATGGTAATGACAGGCAATATTTATTGAATACTTAAAATATGTTCCAAGGACCTGGCATTTGTTTATACTTTAAATATACCAGGGATAGGCAATATGTAATATTATTGCCCCTGTTTAGAGTCGGGTTATAAATGCAGGCCGTCTGGCTTCAAGAAGAGTTGGTCTAACCATTAGACTGTACTACATGCTTAGCAGTAGAGGGACCAGATAAAAATAAATATTGCTTGGTTCATACTCGGGGAGCTAGGTTTTTCTTTGTTGTCCCACTTCAGTAAGGACAGTATTGAAGGAAATTGCATCTAGAAGAGCATATTCATGGGGGCAAGTTCTAACCCACATTGTATAAGGAATATTTGATAACCTCCAATTAAAATAAATTTATATTAAAAAAATTTTTTAAATTTAAAAAATATTTGAATGGACTAAAGATATCAAACCTATTTGAAAGGAATACTGGGAGGTTTGTGGAGGGGTAGGACCCTGTTTTATATAAACATTTTTTCTCCAAATTGTCATTAGCAAAAGAGAGGGGACTAAGTGTACTGCTAATAAGAACTAGAGCTGACAGGTAGATGTTAAGTAACACAAGGTTCAACTCATGGAGGGAAGTACTTTCTCTAGTGGAGTGTTCACTAATGGAATGATTTCTTCCTGAGACAATGAAATCCTCAACACTGAAAAGATTAGAGCACGGGACATTGAGTATCTCTCAATAAAGGGTGACTCTCTTGAGTCTATGAAACATGTTACTGTTGTTTCATACCAATTAAACAATAGTATGTCTAAAGAAATGAACAAATTCAATCTCTTGAGGGATTTTTTCCCCCATATTTGCAGTCTAAGTCTAACACTGTTTTTTTCATTTTGGAGGCAACAGGAAAGAGAATTACAGTCTAATTTTACTCTCTGTTTATTTGCAGATGTGTATGCTCTTTAATGTTTCAAAGTTGAAGAAGCCAAAGTCCATTTTATACAAAGCAGAATTGAGCCTTCCAGAACATTTTGATATCCCCAAGACAATCTTCATTCCTCAGATTCCAGAAACTCAAGTTGAATTGGCTCAATATCAAGGAAATGAATCTGCAGAAAAAACAGGTAACCAGTAATGTTAATATGTAGACTGCAATATCTAGCACTGGCTTGGGTATTGTGCAATTTTAAAATACAAAGAAAAGATTATCTTAATAGGTTTTTCATAATGTAATTGAAGAGAAGGTACAGCTATATAAATACAAATTGTTGAGTGATACTTTACATTGTAAATAACTGATATACTACATCACAGTAATTTAAATTATGTACTGAATTCATGTGCCAAATACTGGTACTGAAATTTACTGAAATTTGCCAGTCTGTCTTTGTTAAAGAGTGGTTGTCTGATTAAGACCATAAGTTCTTTTTGAGGAAGGTAATTTCTTGCTGTCACAGTGAACTTGGGTACAGAAATTGCACTGGAGTGGAGGCTTAGATTGGCTCTAAAGGATAGGAAGGATATTGGTAGCAAGAACATTTCAGAGGAGAAAAGTGCCATTTCTGGGTAATTTATCTTTCATCTGGATAAAGTCCTTTTCTAGTTAAGCACCTATTTTTTGTCTCCTTTATTCTGAGTATTTGTGATCAAGCAGGACTATGCCTGGGTCTTCCCAGGTGGCACTAGTGGTAAATAATGTGCCTGTCAATGCAGTAGACTTAAGAGCCTTGGGTTCAAGTTCAATCCCCGGGTCAGGAAGATCCCCTGGGAGGGAAGACATAGCAACCCACTCCAGTATTTTTGCCTGGAGAATTTCATGAACAGAGGAGCCTGGCGTGCTATAGTCCGTAGGGTCGCAAAGAGTCAGACACGAATAAGTGACTTAGCGCTCACACAGGACTAAATGAGATTTAATAAAATACAAACATTTGCATTATTAAATGCAAGTGATAAGATGTAAACAAAGTGATATAATAATTTAAAGTATTCATTTTTTTATTTTTTTTAAAAATTTTAATTGATGTATTTTTGATTTACAATATTGTGTTACAGCAATACAGCAAAGAAAATAAATTATACATTTATATATATTATTTTCCATTATGATTTATTGTAGGAAACTGAATATAGTTCCCTGTGCTGTATAGTAGGATCTTGTTGTTTATCCATTCTATATATAAAAGAATGGGGGTTACATCTGGCAACCCCAACCTCTCACTCCTTCCCCCCAACCTTGGCAACCACCAGTCTGTTCTCAATGTCCCTGATTCCCTGATTCTGTTTCTGTTTCATAGATAGGTTCATTTGTATCATATTTTATATTCCACATGTACGTGATATGGGCTTCCCTGGTGGCTCAGATGGTAAGGAATTCGCCTGCAATGCATGAGACCTGATTTTGATCACTGGGTTAGGAAAATCCCCTGGAGAAGGGAATGGCAACCCACTCCAGTATTCTTGCCTGGAGAATTCCGTGGACTGAGGAGCCTGGCAGGCTACAGTCCATTGGGCTGCAAAGAGTTGGATATGACTGAGTGACTAACACACATATGTGATATGGTTTGATATTCATCTTTCTCTTTCTGACTTCACTTAGAATAATAATTCTGGTTGCATCCATGTTGCTGCAAATGGCATTATGTCATTATTTTTGTGGCTGAGTAGTATTTCATTTTATATATATATATGTTTCTTCTTTATCACGTTCCTCTGTCAATGGACATTTAGGATGTTCTCATGTCTTGGCTATTGTGAACAATGCTACTATGAACATAGCAGGGCATGTATCTTTTTGAATTATAATTTTGTCTGGATATATGCCCAGTAGTAGGATCACTGGATCATATGGTAATTCTAATTTTAGTTTTTTTGAAGAACCTGCACACTGCTTTTCATAGTGGCTATACCAACTTATATTCCTACCAGGAGTGTAGGGGAGTTCCCTTTCTCCACACTCTATCCAGCATTTACTGTTTGTAGATGTTTTGATGGTGGCCATTCCAACCAGTTTTAGGTGGTACCTCATCGAAGTTTTGATTTGCATTTCTCTAATAATTGGTGATGTTGAGCATCTTTTCATGTGCCTATTGACTGTACGTCTTCTTTGGAGAAATGTCTGTTAAGGTCTCTTGCCCATTTTTCAATTGGGTTGTTAGTTTCTTTTTGTTACTGAGTTGTTTATATATTTTGGAGATTAAGCCCTTGCCTGTCACATCATTTATAAATTCTTTCTTTCATTCTGTTGTCTTTTCATTTTGTTTATAGTTTCTTTGCTGTGCAAAAGTTCATAAGTTTGTTTAGGTCCCATGTGTTTAATTTTCTTTTTATTTCTGTTGTCTTGGGAGACTGATGCAGGCAAACTGGAGCAGTTTATGTCAGAGAATATTTTACCTGTTCTCTTCTAGGAATTTGATTGTGTCATTTCTTCTCCTTAAATCTTTAAACCATTTTGACTTTATTTTTGTGTATACAGAAGGGGTGTGTTCTAACCTCATTGATTTACATGCAGCTGTCCAGCTTTCCCAACACTACTTGCTGAAGAGACTGTCTTTTTCTATTGTATATTCTTGCCTACTTTGTCAGAAATTAATTGAATGTAGGTGTGTGAGTTTATTTCTGGGCTCTCTATTCTCTTCCATTGACCCCATATCTGTTTTTTTTGCCTATATCATGCTACCTTTGTCTGAAGTCTGAAAGGGTTATGCCTCCTGCTTTGTTCTTTTTCTTCAAGATTCCTTTGGCAATTCTGGGTCTTTTGTGGTTCCATGTGAATTTTAAGATGATGTGTTCTAGTTTTGTGGAAAGGGTCATGAGAAGTTGACAGGGATCACATTAAATATGTTTATTGTTTTGGGTAGTATGGCCATTTAAAGAGTACTTAATTCTTCCAACCCAAGAGCGTGGGTTATTTTCCCTTTTCTTTTGAGTCATTTTCAATTTCCTTTATTAATGTTTTATAGTTCTCAAAATATACATCTTTCACCTGCTTGATCTGGTTTATTCCCAAATATTTTATTTTTGGTGGTGTGATTTTAAAAGGTATTGCTTTTTTTTTTTTAACATTGCATTTCTGGAAATTCATTGCTGGGGTAAAGAAATGCAACCTATTTTTGTATGTTAATCTTTGTATCCTGCTACTTTGCTGAATTTGTTTATCAGTTTTAGTAGTTTATGGTGTGGAGACTTCAGGTTTTTATATTTAGTATCATATCATCTGTATGTAATGACGATTTTACCTTTCACCTCCAGTTTGGATACCTTTTATTTCTTTTTTTTTTTTCTTTTCTGATTGCTGTGGCTAGGACTTGCGATACTATTTTGAAGAGAAGTGGTCAGAGTGGGCAGGCTTGTCTTGTTTCAGATTATAGTAGGAACACTTTCTTCTTTTCATCATTGAATATTATATTGGCTGTGGGTTTGTTATAAACAGCCTTTATTATAATGATATATGTTTCCTCTATACCCACTTTGGTAAGAGTTTTTTATCATGAATGGGTATTGAATTTTGTCAATTTTTTTTTCCAGTTGAGATGATCGTGTGTTTTTTTTTTTCTTCTTCTTTCTTCTTTGATGTGGTATATTACATTGTAATTTGTGTATGTTGAACCATTCTTATGTACTTGGGATGCATATAATTTGGTCGTGGAGTATGATACTTTTTAATGTGTTGCTGGATTTGGTTTGCTAATATTTTGTTGAGAGTTTTCACATTTATATCCATGAATGATATTGACCTATGATTTTCTTTTTTGATTGTGTCTTTGACTGGTTTTAGTATCAGGGTGATGGTGGCTTCATAGAATGCTTTTGGGAGTGTTCCCTCCTCTTCAGTTTTTTGGAAGTGTTTGAGAAGGATCAGTGTAAGTTTTTCTTTGTATATTTAGTAGAATTTGCCTGTGAAGCCATTTTGTCATGGACTTTGGTTTGTAGGGAGTTTTTTAATTACAAATTCTTTTCCACTTTTAGTGATTGGTCTGTTCAAATGATCTAATTCTTCTTGATTCAATTTTGTTGACCTAAAGTATTCAAAATTAATTTACATTTTTTTCCACATTTTTTCCAAGTTGGTGGATAATAATAGAAATATAATTTCTTTACTTGGGCTTTTTATTTGTTATTTTCCAATGGCTTTAACTCTAAAATTTTTTCTAAATCTGAAAGGATGATTACAAATGACAAGGAACAGAGTAATCTATTCACTTTGCCATCCTAGGAGATCTGAGATCCCAGTTTCAAATTCCAAGTGGTCAGGCAGGTGACAAGTATTTATGAATTGGCTCTGGTCTGTGGCAGTAGGGATGATGAGACATATGACAAACTGAAGAATAGAAGCCCTGTTTACATACTTAAATTTCAAAAGTAAAGATAAGATTCTGAGCTAGACAAAGAAATGTGAGCTTGACTGGCCAGCTCTCAGTTTGAGACCTTTCATGTTAAGTTGTCTTTTTTCTTAATCTTTAATACATTCAGCTTTTCTATGTGCTATTACATTTTTAAGTGAAGAATTTATTTTCATAAACATTTTATTCCCTTTTGAGATAACTGGATAAAGCTGTGTGCATTATGAACTTGGTTAGTATTGTCTGTCCAGGCCATTCATTTATTCAGCTATTTATTTAACAACACTATTGAGCATGAATTCCTTTGGGCAAAATAATGCAAATTGCCATTTTCATCTCTTTGAAGAACTAACAGATGAGCAACCCTTGTAATACAATGGGATAAGTATTGATAGAGAAGTACTTACATAGAGTATGCTCACAAATATAACCAGAATTAATACAATTGATTATAGAAGATAATTAAAATTTTAAAAAGGAATTCATTTTGAGAAAACAGATAACTAGGATACATAGTATAGACTTGCATGAAACTCACAGTATAGTCTTATGAATACTTTGGCATATTAAGATGCTGTCTAATTATAAATAAGTATGACTGATTTATATTTAAAAGTCTTTCACGCACGTATTTTTCTAAGACTAATACTTATCTTTCATATAAACTGTTAACTGTCCATTTTAGTAAGAAGATTATTGTGAAAATTAAGAAAAAATAAAACTGCAAACAATTTAAAATAATTGTGCATAAAACTTTTACAATGTAATTAACCAGTGATGGTTCATGTGTAACTTATTTGTCTATGTGGTTGAGTTTTTAGAGGAAGCTTTCAACCCTAGTTTCTGTTTTCATTTCCTTCAGCACACATTTAAGTAATGTATGTTTACAAAAACACAGTATTCTAGCTCAGGATAGCAGCAGGTCAAGTAACATATATACCTTTAACAATGTACATTCTATTTTGAAGCAGTGGACTTGATTAATGAAAAGGAAAAGAATGTAAGTATTTTTACATTAATAAATAAGCATCTATTGGAATTTGAAACAAAGAATATTAGATTTAAGGGTTTAGAAAACTTATTTTTCTGAATAGAACAAACCAGATAATTCTGTTTTTTTTTTTTCATTTCTCTTCATTTGAATTTGAAGAGAACAAACCAGAGAATTCCTAGGAATAAATAAATTCGAAACAAAAGTTTTTTTATGGATGGATTAGAGAAAGAAAGTAATGAGAAGTGTCTATGTGAAGAGTGGAAATAGCCTAGTGTTCCTGCTAATTTCAGGAAAGGGGTGAAAGTAATCGCTTGAAGTTTTACTTTTGATGTATTAAAAATGTCTGCCTTCTGCCCTCTCATATTAATGTTGCCTATCAGTCTTTACCTTTTTGAAATTTGTAATGAAAATTCCACAGTTCTGATTACATAGCTATCACCAAAATTATTAAAAATAATCTACTTAAATCCATATTATTTCAGCACCAACATTTAGAGAAGAATTATGTTTTTCCACTCTACCATTTAACATTGTAATACTTTCATCACAAGGAGATGAAGCTGTAAGGAAAGTGCGTGTGCATATAGTAGGTACATCAGTCTCTATAGATGTAATAGATATGCATATATGACAGTAATTTCCCCTTGAAAAGAAACATCACTTGTCCCATTTCACAGATCTCAGAGATCCTGTGACTCCTTTATGATAGTGGACTGGGGTAGATCTAAATGTTTAGTGAGCACTGACAATAAATAAAGCATTATGAGGATTGGTTTGTATACATTTTCTCATTTAATCCTACTGGTATATATTTATGTCTCAGACCCTTTTTAGGCATTAATTCTTTTATTTGCTGATCGCTATACTCTTGCATTTCTCACAGCAACCTTTACACACTGTTGCTGCTAAGTCACTTCAGTCGTGTCCGACTCTGTTCGACCCCATAGACGGCAGCCCACCAGGCTCCCCCGTCCCTGGGATTCTCCAGGCAAGAACGCTGGAGTGGGTTGCCATTTCCTTCTCCAATGCATGAAAGTGAAAAGTGAAAGTGAAGTCGCTCAGTCGTGTGCGACTCTTAGCGACCCCATGGACTGCAGCCCACCAGGCTTCTTCGTCCATGGGATTTTCCAGTCAAGAATACTGGACTGGGGTGCCATTGCCTTCTCCGTTACACACTGTTATTAGTCTTTATATAAACACCCTCTTCACTCCAGTCTTTTCCCCATCTCCAGCCTCCACTGGACCAATGACTGCATCTCCTCTTTCGTGGAGGAATAGGAGCTACTTACTCTTCCTTAACCCTCTTATTGTTTTCGCCCCAGCCTCTGAACAATAGGAATCTGTTCTATCAACCTTGCTACGGGTATCTATTATCACAGAACCTGTTCTTGGGCTCTTTCTTCTCCATCATTTATCATAGCTCTGTCTTCTCTGAGAGTAGTAGTTCCTTCGCTTTTGTCTCTCAAGTGTTCTCAAACTTCAAAACCTAAAGAAATGCATGCCTTTCCCTTGGTAAACATACTTCCCAGCAGAGGGATATGCATTTGCAATTTCTTTTTGTGTGTAACATTCTCAGCTTCTCAAATCTGGCTTGTGCTACCACTGGAGCAAAACAGCTGCTTGCTTTCAGTGGACCATTCTCAGTCTACATCTTACAGGATATCTATAGTGTTTAACCTGGATGATTAAGCAGCTGCTCTTAGAATTCTAGACACTTGAGACCAAGGTTTTATCCTTGTTTCTTGCATTTCTTCTCCATCCCCTTGGCAAGATTTCTTCTTAGTGTCTGTAGATTCTTCTGTTTACCTCATCAATATGGGACTCTTTAAGACTCTTCTTACCCTAATGGGGCTATTACTGCTTTTTACCCCTCCCCGAGGGGATTTCATATACACCAATGGTTATAATTACCATTAACGTCACCAATATTTATCTATTCCTACCCTTTTCCTTCTGTTTTCAACTTATATATATTTTTCCATTTTTAATTTATTTTAAATTGAAGGATAATTGCTTTATAGTATTGTTCAACTTATGTATTCAGAGGCAGACTAGACATGTATACCTAGAAATATATATATATATATATCCAAGTAGATAGATAAATCTAGAGGTATATCCCCCAAATTCAAAATAAGTGCATTATTATTGATTCATGGGGTCGCAAAGAGTCGGACACGACTGAGCGACTGAACTGAACTGAGAGACTTCACTTTCACATGCAAATGAAATTTGGCAAGCCTGCTCTCACTTCATTTAAATGGATCTCTTAAGTGCTTGCTAAGTGCCAGGCAAAGGGTTAGAGATTATTCTAAATATGTGTTTGAGCAAACAACATATACATAAATGGTATACAAGTATATTGATCATATAATAAAAATATACTAAAAATTATAATATCTTAGATAAGTGAAATGACAAAAATTGTTGTTACCTCATGTAATCCTCACCACATTCTTTACTTTCATTCTCATTTGCTTGAATTATTCTCATTCTCATTTGCTTGAATTGTTTAATTGTTTTAAGCTAGCAGTCTTCCAAGAATATTTATAACTGTAAGGATGAACTGCTGTCAATGCCACCTTAGTTAGTTAGTTAGTAAGTCGCTCAGTCGTGTCTGACTTGGGACCTTCTTAATCCATCTCTGTGTTCTGATTGCATGCAAAATTTCTCTCATACTATGGCAGGGCTGTATTTAATCCTTACTTTCTCCACCCATTTAGAGTGTATGTTGCTAAGTAATAAAACATACATGTTTTTAAAGATTTATCCTAATTTTTTTCATGAGCTTTTAAAATTTAATATTATTGTGTGGTTGTATTATAGATTGGAGAATTAATATATATTTTAGAAGGAAGAGGCATTATCCCTTTGCCTTCCAGATTCTTTCCAATGGATTCTTCATCTCCACTTGAGTATAGCTGTTCTCCAGAAGAAGGTAAAGTATTCATGCATTTTATATAATTTCTAATGTTGAAGGAGGGTATTGTTCTTCATAGAGTCACCTAAGCACTCTCACAGCACATTTTTCCAATATATAATTACAGTTTCAAAAGCTCCCTTTTAACTTGAATATGTCTGCATCCGTGGACTAGAGCACCATTTTAACACTTAAGAAAATGTCAAGGGTGCTTCTTTTTAAATCTTTATTTTAGTCTTCAGTTAAATATTGAAATTTGGCATTCAAATATTTACTCAGCAAAGTTTTCCATTTTCCAAGTATTTTGGAAATAGCTACAGTGCCAAATTCTATATATTATAATTTGTTTGTTTTAGTTGCTAAGTCTTGTTTGACTCTAGAGACCTCATGGATTATAGTGAAAAGAATCTACCTGCCAATGCAGGAGATGCAAAGGATGAGGGTTTGATCCCTGGGTTGGAAAGATTCCCTGGAGTAGGACATGGCAACTCACTGCAGTATTCTTGCATGGGAAATCACATGGACAGAGGATCCTGGCAGGCTGCAGTCTCTGGGATCGCAAAGAGTTAGAGCTCCTCAAGGATCAAACCTGTGTCTCCTGCATTGACAGATGGGTTCTTTACCACTGAGCCACCTGGGAAGTCCTATATGATGTTAATGATATAACCTGTACTTTCACGCAGTGTTCTAGTTTAAAGTGTAAAGTTGTTACTGAAAGAAAATTGCAGTTCTTGCCAGTCCTTGAGAGATGTCTTTCTTTACATTATTTTCTGCTCCTCTTACTTCTAATCACTGATAGAAGAACAATGGCCAATGACTAGAACTCTTTGGAAAGAAAATTATCTTTAATTCCTGAAAACTTACTCTTAAATTACTGATTTAGAACTACTCGAAATGTGTTGCTATTGTTGTTTAGTCGCTCAGTCGTGTCTGACTCTGCGACCCCATGGGCTGCAGCCCGCCAGGCTTCCCTGTCCTTCACCATCTCCTGGAGCTTGCTCAAACTCATGTCCATTGAGTCAGTGATGCCATCCAACCGTCTCATCCTCTGTCATCCCCTTTAAATCTTTATTTTAGTCTTCAGATAAATATTGAAATTTGGCATTCAAATATTTACTCAGCAAAGTTTTCCATTTTCCAAGTATTTTGGAAAGAGCTACAGTGCCAAATTCTATATATTATAATTTGTTTGTTTTAGTTGCTAAGTCGTGTTTGACTCTAGAGACCTTAAATCTTTATTTTAGTCTTCAGATAAATATTGAAATTTGGCATTCAAATATTTACTCAGCAAAGTTTTCCATTTTCCAAGTATTTTGGAAAGAGCTACAGTGCCAAATTCTATATATTATAATTTGTTTGTTTTAGTTGCTAAGTCGTGTTTGACTCTAGAGACCTCATGGGTTATAGTGAGGTCTTGCCCTTCTCCTCTTGCTTTCAACCTTTCCCAGCTGCTGCTGCTGCTGCTGCTGCTAAGTCACTTCAGTCGTGTCCGACTCTGTGTGACCCCATAGACGGCAGCCCACCAGGCTCTCCCATCCCTGGGATTCCCCAGGCAAGAACACTGGAGTGGGTTGCCATTTCCTTCTCCAATGCAGGAAAGAGAAAAGTGAAAGTGAAGTCGCTCAGTCTGTCTGACTGTTAGCGACCCCATTGGATTTTCCAGGCAAGAGTACTGGGGTGGGGTGCCATTGCCTTCCCTGCCTTTCCCAGCATCAGGGTATTTTCTAATGAATCAGTGCTTCACATCAGGTGGCCAAAGTATTGGAGCTTCAGCATCAATACTTCCAATGAATATTCAGGACTGATTTCCTTTAGTGTTGGCTTGTTTGATCTCCTTGCAGTCCAAAAATGTGTTACCTGTTTATTTTTACTCTGGTTAATAAAGGCCACAACTGCAGTGTTATATTTCAGACCTCCCAAGTCCACCCTGGATAACAATATCAAGGGCATACATGATCATTGCAATCATGATTGTTTTTGCTTCCCCTAGTGCTTACTAAAGATGATCCAGTTCTGTATTTGAAATGTAAGCTCGACCAAGTCTTGGATGTGGACCTTAAATTGCCACTGACTAATGAAGCCAAGGAAAAGGCCTTGACTTTTGCAGCACAGCAACAGATGTCGAAGATAGAGTATGAGAGAAGGTTGATTACAGGCACTCTGGAGAGCAGTAGCATCCGCGTGGCCATTGCCCTCCTGGGACTGACCAAGATCGAGGTAGGAATGGAAGAAAGAGGACATGCTGAAATTAGTCCCTCTTAAAAATGTACAGAGATGTTACACTCAATCATAACAATGTTTCTACATATAAAAATGATGAAAGCTGATTTTCCCCACAAAGACAGCTCTAGCTTTTTTCGTTTTTACCTCTTTAAATAATAAATCTGAAACAAACTATTGTACTAGGTAATTTTAGGCATTACACTATGGTGGTTATTTCACAGGAATTTTCAGTTCTGGCTATACATTAGCAGGCCCTGGAGAATTAATGCCAGTGCCCAGATCCCATTCTGGAACATTGAATTGTTCTAGAGAAGGGAGTGAGTGGGAACACGTTCTAAAAGTTGCCTAGCTCATTCTGTTGTTCATCCAGAGAGGATCAATTCTGGGGTCAGATACCAGACTCTAGCACTGTCCAGCTGTGTGACTGTGAGCTGGTAACTTAAAATTCCCAGTTTTGATTCTGGGAAACAAAATTCTGGCTTTGATTTTTTTATATTTATAATAAGGAAATAATGGTCATTAATAAAAACTGAGATAATTATATAAAATGCTTGGCATAGCATAGTGCCTGATATATAGTGCTTTCTAGATATATGTCTTTGTTGTTGTTGTTACTATTACTGTAGATTCTTATTATCATAGCTTGACCTCTCTCTTATAATTAAAATAAGGTACAGTCAAATCTCCACAGAGCCACCAAAGCAAGTCTTCTGAAATATAAACCTCTGCACTTAACTCCTTTTCTCCCCTGGCTTTTCCAACTCGTGTCAGAATGAAAGCCACCATCCTTACAATAGTTTTCATGACCTTCCTGGTCATTCTGGTCAGTCCCAGCATCTCCACTGAACCATCCTCTTCCCTGACCTCAGCATCTGCACTGGAGCCCATTCACTCCCATCCCTCCCTGTGCACAGGCCTCCCTGCTGTTCTTCGTGTGCCCAAGGAAGGCTTGCTCCCTGTGGCCTGTGCATGTCCGTCCTTTGTTGCTTTTCCCTGGACCTGAGAGACTATGTCCCTCTTCAGGTCTGCTGGAATGTTACCCTGAGGTTCTGCTTTACCAACTTGCATTTTTAATAGAATCCCTTACTTCCACCAGCCACTCTCCAAACCCTAAACTCCCTTCACTTTTGTCTTAGCAAAAGCTATCTAAATGCAGAAAATAACTAGAGGAGGGTTGAATGTGCAAGTTTAAGAAAATCACATCAGAACATATAGACACATCTTTCTCTGGCATTATACAGGTAGTCATAGTTTTGTTTTCAAGCATAATTATCATTGTACTCTTGAAATATGATAATGCTAATGCTTTTTGCAGTAGAACGATAAACAAGATTGATTTTAAAAGTACTCTCTCCTTATGTAGTATTTGACACATTTTTTTCCAAATGCTTTTATGTGCACTCTTCAAATTATTTCATTGAATCCATGGAGAAATGGAGACAAGATAGAATTACACTTGTAATACAAAAAACAGGAAATGACTGAGGCATAAAAAGATCTAAGTTGCCCTAACTGACAGGACAGACATTACAGCCTAGATTGGGGTAGAGATAAATTTTAAAGCTGGAAAATAAATAAAGCTGAACACTCAGAGACACATAGTACATAGTAAACCTCTTACAAACCTGTAAACCAAGACTCCAGAATAGTAAGATAGTAGCCCAAGGTGACACCACTGATTTGTGACAGATTAGAAATAGGCCTAGGTTTTTACCTCCCAATCCATGGCTTGTTTTGTTGCCCTATATAGCCTCCAGATCATATGTTCATTTCTTAGTTTACTGCCATGAAAATGTATAATGGAATAAATGAAAGTCTACAATCCTCTGTTATAACATAAAATAACTATATAAAAAATAAAATCTAAAATTATCCTTGAAATAAATCTGTTTAGAACTAAATCTAACTGAATAAAAGTAATTACTTTTCTGCCAAAAAAAAATGACATGTCTAATTTTTTATTATACAGCCATATGCAATTTGAATCGTTGAAATATTTATAAGGTAATAGCATTATGATGTATCTACTTTATATACTGCAGGAGACAGGATCTTTTGTCAGGAACTTGAATATCTGGCACTTTACACGTAGAACTCATATTGGATTCATATCCTCCTGGCCATTAATAAACCAACTCTAATGATATACTCAGTGGTACTAGAAAAATTCAGAGCTTGCAAGGGAGTTACCTAATGTTTTCTATTACCTTCCTCAAGTTTACGTTTTAAAACTCATACTTTGGGATAAATGGCAAAGAAATTCATTGAAATATTGAAATTTGACATTTTTAAAAAGGAAATCTGAAAGACCCCCTTGGTGAGGATTCAGTAGGGTAAAGAAAAGGTTTTTGTATTTGTCAAATGTAAGTGCACTTCAAATCTTCAAATCACGAAGTAAGTACCTGTCGATACTATCAAAGAGAAACAAAGGCAGATACTAGGTAAAGCAAGGATGAATTTATTCAGTAACTGTTGCATCAGAGAGAAGGACCCAGCATGAACTGAACTCAGGAGGAGCCTGAGAAGTGTCAGGGATACACAGAAGTTTACAAGAAGTAGGAGGGAGCTGGTCACAGTGATCTGGACTTGTTAATTGATGCTTATAAAGAGAAACAAACTTCTGGAATCTTTATGACCAGAGATAGGTAGTGATTCAGTTTATAACTAAGTACCCACCTGGCTGGGTGCATTAGCTCCTTGAATTTTTGTATTTCAAAGAGAGGGTTCTGAGGTCCTGGAGAAGACAGTTCTGGGTGGTAGATTTAAATCTCTAAAGAAGGGATTTATAATTGCCAGCTTTTTAAAGTAACTGTTCTGAGGTGAAGGGGGAGCCTATGTGCCTATAGCAGATTTTGGCTGGAACAAACAGTAAATCATCCTGGCAGCATGGCAACACTGAACTTTCCCAGACAGGCACTTTAAGGGGGACTGGAGTCATCCTTGGCATATGACTGGAGCTGTTAGAAGTGTTGTTAACACTTGTTCTAGTCTCTTTGTGTGTGTGTATGAGGGAGAGGGGTGGACAAAATCATTTGTGCTCAGAATCTGCATTTTCTATGGGCTAAAGTTGAGGCCTAATTGAGAAGAGGGCTTGGAGGAGCCTAACTAGAGTCTGATCAAGAAGAGAATCTGTATCCGTACATATTATTTTGAATGGCTTGCAGATATAGAAGACAGATGGTACACTTTGGAGTAAAGAACTAGTTACTGATACAAATAGAAAATTTGTTCATAATGACTAGAAAAATAAACCAAATCAAAATAAAAAAATATAAATGAATTAATTTACCTTTCTGCATATACATTATTTTAATTGTCAAAATAAAGTAGGTAGAAAATGTGGCTTTGCGAGAAAAAAATATTTGTGAATTTTATAAATAACAAACCCAGTGAATGAGGTAACTTCCAGAGGAACTAAAACTAATTTTTGTTGAGTAATGGTAACATGATCACAATCATGATGATGGCAAGGATAATAATGGCAATGGTAATGACAGGCAATATTTATTGAATACTTAAAATATGTTCCAAGGACCTGGCATTTGTTTATACTTTAAATATACCAGGGATAGGCAATATGTAATATTATTGCCCCTGTTTAGAGTCGGGTTATAAATGCAGGCCGTCTGGCTTCAAGAAGAGTTGGTCTAACCATTAGACTGTACTACATGCTTAGCAGTAGAGGGACCAGATAAAAATAAATATTGCTTGGTTCATACTCGGGGAGCTAGGTTTTTCTTTGTTGTCCCACTTCAGTAAGGACAGTATTGAAGGAAATTGCATCTAGAAGAGCATATTCATGGGGGCAAGTTCTAACCCACATTGTATAAGGAATATTTGATAACCTCCAATTAAAATAAATTTATATTAAAAAAATTTTTTAAATTTAAAAAATATTTGAATGGACTAAAGATATCAAACCTATTTGAAAGGAATACTGGGAGGTTTGTGGAGGGGTAGGACCCTGTTTTATATAAACATTTTTTCTCCAAATTGTCATTAGCAAAAGAGAGGGGACTAAGTGTACTGCTAATAAGAACTAGAGCTGACAGGTAGATGTTAAGTAACACAAGGTTCAACTCATGGAGGGAAGTACTTTCTCTAGTGGAGTGTTCACTAATGGAATGATTTCTTCCTGAGACAATGAAATCCTCAACACTGAAAAGATTAGAGCACGGGACATTGAGTATCTCTCAATAAAGGGTGACTCTCTTGAGTCTATGAAACATGTTACTGTTGTTTCATACCAATTAAACAATAGTATGTCTAAAGAAATGAACAAATTCAATCTCTTGAGGGATTTTTTCCCCCATATTTGCAGTCTAAGTCTAACACTGTTTTTTTCATTTTGGAGGCAACAGGAAAGAGAATTACAGTCTAATTTTACTCTCTGTTTATTTGCAGATGTGTATGCTCTTTAATGTTTCAAAGTTGAAGAAGCCAAAGTCCATTTTATACAAAGCAGAATTGAGCCTTCCAGAACATTTTGATATCCCCAAGACAATCTTCATTCCTCAGATTCCAGAAACTCAAGTTGAATTGGCTCAATATCAAGGAAATGAATCTGCAGAAAAAACAGGTAACCAGTAATGTTAATATGTAGACTGCAATATCTAGCACTGGCTTGGGTATTGTGCAATTTTAAAATACAAAGAAAAGATTATCTTAATAGGTTTTTCATAATGTAATTGAAGAGAAGGTACAGCTATATAAATACAAATTGTTGAGTGATACTTTACATTGTAAATAACTGATATACTACATCACAGTAATTTAAATTATGTACTGAATTCATGTGCCAAATACTGGTACTGAAATTTACTGAAATTTGCCAGTCTGTCTTTGTTAAAGAGTGGTTGTCTGATTAAGACCATAAGTTCTTTTTGAGGAAGGTAATTTCTTGCTGTCACAGTGAACTTGGGTACAGAAATTGCACTGGAGTGGAGGCTTAGATTGGCTCTAAAGGATAGGAAGGATATTGGTAGCAAGAACATTTCAGAGGAGAAAAGTGCCATTTCTGGGTAATTTATCTTTCATCTGGATAAAGTCCTTTTCTAGTTAAGCACCTATTTTTTGTCTCCTTTATTCTGAGTATTTGTGATCAAGCAGGACTATGCCTGGGTCTTCCCAGGTGGCACTAGTGGTAAATAATGTGCCTGTCAATGCAGTAGACTTAAGAGCCTTGGGTTCAAGTTCAATCCCCGGGTCAGGAAGATCCCCTGGGAGGGAAGACATAGCAACCCACTCCAGTATTTTTGCCTGGAGAATTTCATGAACAGAGGAGCCTGGCGTGCTATAGTCCGTAGGGTCGCAAAGAGTCAGACACGAATAAGTGACTTAGCGCTCACACAGGACTAAATGAGATTTAATAAAATACAAACATTTGCATTATTAAATGCAAGTGATAAGATGTAAACAAAGTGATATAATAATTTAAAGTATTCATTTTTTTATTTTTTTTAAAAATTTTAATTGATGTATTTTTGATTTACAATATTGTGTTACAGCAATACAGCAAAGAAAATAAATTATACATTTATATATATTATTTTCCATTATGATTTATTGTAGGAAACTGAATATAGTTCCCTGTGCTGTATAGTAGGATCTTGTTGTTTATCCATTCTATATATAAAAGAATGGGGGTTACATCTGGCAACCCCAACCTCTCACTCCTTCCCCCCAACCTTGGCAACCACCAGTCTGTTCTCAATGTCCCTGATTCCCTGATTCTGTTTCTGTTTCATAGATAGGTTCATTTGTATCATATTTTATATTCCACATGTACGTGATATGGGCTTCCCTGGTGGCTCAGATGGTAAGGAATTCGCCTGCAATGCATGAGACCTGATTTTGATCACTGGGTTAGGAAAATCCCCTGGAGAAGGGAATGGCAACCCACTCCAGTATTCTTGCCTGGAGAATTCCGTGGACTGAGGAGCCTGGCAGGCTACAGTCCATTGGGCTGCAAAGAGTTGGATATGACTGAGTGACTAACACACATATGTGATATGGTTTGATATTCATCTTTCTCTTTCTGACTTCACTTAGAATAATAATTCTGGTTGCATCCATGTTGCTGCAAATGGCATTATGTCATTATTTTTGTGGCTGAGTAGTATTTCATTTTATATATATATATGTTTCTTCTTTATCACGTTCCTCTGTCAATGGACATTTAGGATGTTCTCATGTCTTGGCTATTGTGAACAATGCTACTATGAACATAGCAGGGCATGTATCTTTTTGAATTATAATTTTGTCTGGATATATGCCCAGTAGTAGGATCACTGGATCATATGGTAATTCTAATTTTAGTTTTTTTGAAGAACCTGCACACTGCTTTTCATAGTGGCTATACCAACTTATATTCCTACCAGGAGTGTAGGGGAGTTCCCTTTCTCCACACTCTATCCAGCATTTACTGTTTGTAGATGTTTTGATGGTGGCCATTCCAACCAGTTTTAGGTGGTACCTCATCGAAGTTTTGATTTGCATTTCTCTAATAATTGGTGATGTTGAGCATCTTTTCATGTGCCTATTGACTGTACGTCTTCTTTGGAGAAATGTCTGTTAAGGTCTCTTGCCCATTTTTCAATTGGGTTGTTAGTTTCTTTTTGTTACTGAGTTGTTTATATATTTTGGAGATTAAGCCCTTGCCTGTCACATCATTTATAAATTCTTTCTTTCATTCTGTTGTCTTTTCATTTTGTTTATAGTTTCTTTGCTGTGCAAAAGTTCATAAGTTTGTTTAGGTCCCATGTGTTTAATTTTCTTTTTATTTCTGTTGTCTTGGGAGACTGATGCAGGCAAACTGGAGCAGTTTATGTCAGAGAATATTTTACCTGTTCTCTTCTAGGAATTTGATTGTGTCATTTCTTCTCCTTAAATCTTTAAACCATTTTGACTTTATTTTTGTGTATACAGAAGGGGTGTGTTCTAACCTCATTGATTTACATGCAGCTGTCCAGCTTTCCCAACACTACTTGCTGAAGAGACTGTCTTTTTCTATTGTATATTCTTGCCTACTTTGTCAGAAATTAATTGAATGTAGGTGTGTGAGTTTATTTCTGGGCTCTCTATTCTCTTCCATTGACCCCATATCTGTTTTTTTTGCCTATATCATGCTACCTTTGTCTGAAGTCTGAAAGGGTTATGCCTCCTGCTTTGTTCTTTTTCTTCAAGATTCCTTTGGCAATTCTGGGTCTTTTGTGGTTCCATGTGAATTTTAAGATGATGTGTTCTAGTTTTGTGGAAAGGGTCATGAGAAGTTGACAGGGATCACATTAAATATGTTTATTGTTTTGGGTAGTATGGCCATTTAAAGAGTACTTAATTCTTCCAACCCAAGAGCGTGGGTTATTTTCCCTTTTCTTTTGAGTCATTTTCAATTTCCTTTATTAATGTTTTATAGTTCTCAAAATATACATCTTTCACCTGCTTGATCTGGTTTATTCCCAAATATTTTATTTTTGGTGGTGTGATTTTAAAAGGTATTGCTTTTTTTTTTTTAACATTGCATTTCTGGAAATTCATTGCTGGGGTAAAGAAATGCAACCTATTTTTGTATGTTAATCTTTGTATCCTGCTACTTTGCTGAATTTGTTTATCAGTTTTAGTAGTTTATGGTGTGGAGACTTCAGGTTTTTATATTTAGTATCATATCATCTGTATGTAATGACGATTTTACCTTTCACCTCCAGTTTGGATACCTTTTATTTCTTTTTTTTTTTTCTTTTCTGATTGCTGTGGCTAGGACTTGCGATACTATTTTGAAGAGAAGTGGTCAGAGTGGGCAGGCTTGTCTTGTTTCAGATTATAGTAGGAACACTTTCTTCTTTTCATCATTGAATATTATATTGGCTGTGGGTTTGTTATAAACAGCCTTTATTATAATGATATATGTTTCCTCTATACCCACTTTGGTAAGAGTTTTTTATCATGAATGGGTATTGAATTTTGTCAATTTTTTTTTCCAGTTGAGATGATCGTGTGTTTTTTTTTTTCTTCTTCTTTCTTCTTTGATGTGGTATATTACATTGTAATTTGTGTATGTTGAACCATTCTTATGTACTTGGGATGCATATAATTTGGTCGTGGAGTATGATACTTTTTAATGTGTTGCTGGATTTGGTTTGCTAATATTTTGTTGAGAGTTTTCACATTTATATCCATGAATGATATTGACCTATGATTTTCTTTTTTGATTGTGTCTTTGACTGGTTTTAGTATCAGGGTGATGGTGGCTTCATAGAATGCTTTTGGGAGTGTTCCCTCCTCTTCAGTTTTTTGGAAGTGTTTGAGAAGGATCAGTGTAAGTTTTTCTTTGTATATTTAGTAGAATTTGCCTGTGAAGCCATTTTGTCATGGACTTTGGTTTGTAGGGAGTTTTTTAATTACAAATTCTTTTCCACTTTTAGTGATTGGTCTGTTCAAATGATCTAATTCTTCTTGATTCAATTTTGTTGACCTAAAGTATTCAAAATTAATTTACATTTTTTTCCACATTTTTTCCAAGTTGGTGGATAATAATAGAAATATAATTTCTTTACTTGGGCTTTTTATTTGTTATTTTCCAATGGCTTTAACTCTAAAATTTTTTCTAAATCTGAAAGGATGATTACAAATGACAAGGAACAGAGTAATCTATTCACTTTGCCATCCTAGGAGATCTGAGATCCCAGTTTCAAATTCCAAGTGGTCAGGCAGGTGACAAGTATTTATGAATTGGCTCTGGTCTGTGGCAGTAGGGATGATGAGACATATGACAAACTGAAGAATAGAAGCCCTGTTTACATACTTAAATTTCAAAAGTAAAGATAAGATTCTGAGCTAGACAAAGAAATGTGAGCTTGACTGGCCAGCTCTCAGTTTGAGACCTTTCATGTTAAGTTGTCTTTTTTCTTAATCTTTAATACATTCAGCTTTTCTATGTGCTATTACATTTTTAAGTGAAGAATTTATTTTCATAAACATTTTATTCCCTTTTGAGATAACTGGATAAAGCTGTGTGCATTATGAACTTGGTTAGTATTGTCTGTCCAGGCCATTCATTTATTCAGCTATTTATTTAACAACACTATTGAGCATGAATTCCTTTGGGCAAAATAATGCAAATTGCCATTTTCATCTCTTTGAAGAACTAACAGATGAGCAACCCTTGTAATACAATGGGATAAGTATTGATAGAGAAGTACTTACATAGAGTATGCTCACAAATATAACCAGAATTAATACAATTGATTATAGAAGATAATTAAAATTTTAAAAAGGAATTCATTTTGAGAAAACAGATAACTAGGATACATAGTATAGACTTGCATGAAACTCACAGTATAGTCTTATGAATACTTTGGCATATTAAGATGCTGTCTAATTATAAATAAGTATGACTGATTTATATTTAAAAGTCTTTCACGCACGTATTTTTCTAAGACTAATACTTATCTTTCATATAAACTGTTAACTGTCCATTTTAGTAAGAAGATTATTGTGAAAATTAAGAAAAAATAAAACTGCAAACAATTTAAAATAATTGTGCATAAAACTTTTACAATGTAATTAACCAGTGATGGTTCATGTGTAACTTATTTGTCTATGTGGTTGAGTTTTTAGAGGAAGCTTTCAACCCTAGTTTCTGTTTTCATTTCCTTCAGCACACATTTAAGTAATGTATGTTTACAAAAACACAGTATTCTAGCTCAGGATAGCAGCAGGTCAAGTAACATATATACCTTTAACAATGTACATTCTATTTTGAAGCAGTGGACTTGATTAATGAAAAGGAAAAGAATGTAAGTATTTTTACATTAATAAATAAGCATCTATTGGAATTTGAAACAAAGAATATTAGATTTAAGGGTTTAGAAAACTTATTTTTCTGAATAGAACAAACCAGATAATTCTGTTTTTTTTTTTTCATTTCTCTTCATTTGAATTTGAAGAGAACAAACCAGAGAATTCCTAGGAATAAATAAATTCGAAACAAAAGTTTTTTTATGGATGGATTAGAGAAAGAAAGTAATGAGAAGTGTCTATGTGAAGAGTGGAAATAGCCTAGTGTTCCTGCTAATTTCAGGAAAGGGGTGAAAGTAATCGCTTGAAGTTTTACTTTTGATGTATTAAAAATGTCTGCCTTCTGCCCTCTCATATTAATGTTGCCTATCAGTCTTTACCTTTTTGAAATTTGTAATGAAAATTCCACAGTTCTGATTACATAGCTATCACCAAAATTATTAAAAATAATCTACTTAAATCCATATTATTTCAGCACCAACATTTAGAGAAGAATTATGTTTTTCCACTCTACCATTTAACATTGTAATACTTTCATCACAAGGAGATGAAGCTGTAAGGAAAGTGCGTGTGCATATAGTAGGTACATCAGTCTCTATAGATGTAATAGATATGCATATATGACAGTAATTTCCCCTTGAAAAGAAACATCACTTGTCCCATTTCACAGATCTCAGAGATCCTGTGACTCCTTTATGATAGTGGACTGGGGTAGATCTAAATGTTTAGTGAGCACTGACAATAAATAAAGCATTATGAGGATTGGTTTGTATACATTTTCTCATTTAATCCTACTGGTATATATTTATGTCTCAGACCCTTTTTAGGCATTAATTCTTTTATTTGCTGATCGCTATACTCTTGCATTTCTCACAGCAACCTTTACACACTGTTGCTGCTAAGTCACTTCAGTCGTGTCCGACTCTGTTCGACCCCATAGACGGCAGCCCACCAGGCTCCCCCGTCCCTGGGATTCTCCAGGCAAGAACGCTGGAGTGGGTTGCCATTTCCTTCTCCAATGCATGAAAGTGAAAAGTGAAAGTGAAGTCGCTCAGTCGTGTGCGACTCTTAGCGACCCCATGGACTGCAGCCCACCAGGCTTCTTCGTCCATGGGATTTTCCAGTCAAGAATACTGGACTGGGGTGCCATTGCCTTCTCCGTTACACACTGTTATTAGTCTTTATATAAACACCCTCTTCACTCCAGTCTTTTCCCCATCTCCAGCCTCCACTGGACCAATGACTGCATCTCCTCTTTCGTGGAGGAATAGGAGCTACTTACTCTTCCTTAACCCTCTTATTGTTTTCGCCCCAGCCTCTGAACAATAGGAATCTGTTCTATCAACCTTGCTACGGGTATCTATTATCACAGAACCTGTTCTTGGGCTCTTTCTTCTCCATCATTTATCATAGCTCTGTCTTCTCTGAGAGTAGTAGTTCCTTCGCTTTTGTCTCTCAAGTGTTCTCAAACTTCAAAACCTAAAGAAATGCATGCCTTTCCCTTGGTAAACATACTTCCCAGCAGAGGGATATGCATTTGCAATTTCTTTTTGTGTGTAACATTCTCAGCTTCTCAAATCTGGCTTGTGCTACCACTGGAGCAAAACAGCTGCTTGCTTTCAGTGGACCATTCTCAGTCTACATCTTACAGGATATCTATAGTGTTTAACCTGGATGATTAAGCAGCTGCTCTTAGAATTCTAGACACTTGAGACCAAGGTTTTATCCTTGTTTCTTGCATTTCTTCTCCATCCCCTTGGCAAGATTTCTTCTTAGTGTCTGTAGATTCTTCTGTTTACCTCATCAATATGGGACTCTTTAAGACTCTTCTTACCCTAATGGGGCTATTACTGCTTTTTACCCCTCCCCGAGGGGATTTCATATACACCAATGGTTATAATTACCATTAACGTCACCAATATTTATCTATTCCTACCCTTTTCCTTCTGTTTTCAACTTATATATATTTTTCCATTTTTAATTTATTTTAAATTGAAGGATAATTGCTTTATAGTATTGTTCAACTTATGTATTCAGAGGCAGACTAGACATGTATACCTAGAAATATATATATATATATATCCAAGTAGATAGATAAATCTAGAGGTATATCCCCCAAATTCAAAATAAGTGCATTATTATTATCCATTTATTTGTTCCTCATTATATAATCTTTTTCATGTCAGATCGTGGGACTTGATGTGTTTCTTATATTAGAGATCTGGGCACACTACTTGAAGCTTCTTTCTGCTGAGCCCATATATTAAATTCATCTTGTAGTCCTAAAGTTTCTGTTACTTCCTTTTCTTTACTCTCACTTAACATGCAGGTGTTCATCATCACTTCACAAATGGAGATATAATCACATGTCTCTCTTCTCTCTTTGGTTCAAATTTAATGAAATAACATATGTTAAGAATTTATATGTTTTATGATATACCTAATAAATACTGGCTATTAGACATATAATATTCTAAGCTCATCACCCTTAAAGCACTTCACCTCTAGGCATACAAATTATTAAATCTGACCATAAAATATTACTGAAACATTTAGTGATAGATGGTCAGACTTACTCTGACACTAAAAGAGCATAAACTTTATGAGTCTTTATGTTTTCACCCTCCCAGACTCTGTACTTACTTTCATCTTTGTAATTTTGCATTATTTATCTTGAAGAACCGCCCCCCTCCCCGAATTGTGAAAACCTCAGGCTGCAAAACACCTGGACTTTTCCTTGGTTGTAGATATTGACTTAAAATCTCATCTACTTGTGGTTCTGTGGATATTGAAATTTATGAACACAAAGAATAAAAATGGATCATAAATAGACATAAGGAAGGGGCTTCCCTGGTGGCTCAGTGGTAAAGAATTTACTTGCCAGTGAAGGAGATGCAAGTTCGATTGCTGGGTCAGGAAGATCTCCTGGAGAAGGAAATGACAACCCACCCCAGTATTCTTGCCTGGGAAATCCAATGGATGGAGGAGCCTGGTGGGCTAAGTCCACGATGTTGCAAAAGAGTCAGACGTGACTTAGCAACTAAACAATGACAACAAGCAGGAAGACACCAGTGGATCCAGGAGCACTTATCTAAGTCAGCTCCACGATGAAGAAGGTCCTATATGTTTTGTACCACCCATAAAAACTATGTGCAAGGGCACTCAAACAAAGTGCTCTCAACTGGTTTTGCTGATTAACTTAAACAGAACACAACCCTCATTCCTAAAGGTGATCACTTCAGTTTCTAGCACTTTGTATTGACCCAGTTTCTTCTTCTTTCCCAAGGGGTACAT
Organism: Oreotragus oreotragus; assembly: GCA_006410675.1. Classification (NCBI taxonomy): domain Eukaryota; kingdom Metazoa; phylum Chordata; class Mammalia; order Artiodactyla; family Bovidae; genus Oreotragus; species Oreotragus oreotragus. The sequence goes on from SJYX01004789.1 coordinate 83,462, forward strand.
GGCAGACATGTTGGAAGTGCATATTGTAGGAACACTGTTTTACTTCTCTCCTTCCCCCATCTAATTCCAGTTTTCCTAATTTTGTAATATTTACCCATTAGCAGTCAAGTAGTTGACAAGCACAGAGAAGGCAATGGCACCCCACTCCAGTACTCTTGCCTGGCAAATCCCATGGACGGAGGAGCCTGGTAGGCTGCAGTCCATGGGGTCACGAAGAGTCAGACACGACTGAGTGACTTCACTTTCACTTTTCACTTTCATGCATTGGAGAAGGAAATGGAAACCCACTCCAGTTTTCTTTTCTGGAGAATTCTAGGGACGGGGAAGCCTGGTGGGCTACCGTCTATGGGGTCGCACAGAGTTGGACACGACTGAAGCAACGCAGCAGCAGCAGCAGCAGCAGTTGATAAGCATCCACTAAATACTTCCATGACAGTGATCATATAAAGTGATTGTAAACATATAGTAAACATTTACTAGTAATAACTAACACTATACTATGTAGTTCTACCCATTTTTACAAAAATTAAGTGCATTATTGTAATGCCTAAATTATCCTTCAGTAGGAGAAAAACTATAAAATTGTTGCAATAAAAATGGACCTAAAATCCTTCTTGAAATTTATTAAATATACTTTGAAAAATAAACCCTATATCCCTGCATTATATCAAATAACCAAAAATATATTTCAGATAGAATAAAAAATAAATTTCAGGGAAAAACAAGATGGTGGAGGAGTAGGTAAATGTGGAGTACATCTCTCTCTATGGATACATCAGGAACACACCTTCAGACAGAAGTGCATGCAGAACACCAGCTGAGAGCCAACAGGAGTACCTGACCAGAGAAAGGAATATATATAACCACAAAACTCGGTAGGATGAAGGAACTTGGGGGAAAAGCAGGAGTGTTAGTAGGACTGGATCTCCCCTCGTCGGGTGGGAGAACTGAAGCAGGGGTCTGATCCCCACATTTGGGCTATTGTCTGAGTCAGAGGAGAAACATTTAAGGCTGAAAGTGAAACAGCTGATAAGAAATGAGAATCAGACAGTCCTTGCTGAAGCCATACATACCCTGGATAGGAATGAGTGCCCCCTGGAAGGCGCAGCGGCAGGGAGCTGGAGTTTGGGGAGTATGGAGCGATCCCAGGGCAAGGGTTTCTGTTGACTGTGGAGAGATGGATGGAGGGGATGTGAAGGAGGAGATCATGGTGGAAACAGTGGAGGAAAGCTGGGCAGCCATGGAATCAAGGTGATACTGCTGAGTCACGCGTAGGCGGTGGAACCATCACCATAGCCTCTCTCTCCCCACAGGGCCAGCATCCACAGCTGAACGATAGAGAGGCTGGCCCATCAATTGCCTCATGCACTGAACTACAGAGCAGGACCCTACCCAGGGTTCTCCTTTAAATGCCTGATGCACTGATCTACAGAGTAGGACCCCAGCCAGGGGCACTCTCTATGTACCTGACACACTGAACAACAGAAAAGGACCCCAGACAAGGGAACCTTCTAAATGTCCGAACAGGCAGAACTATAGAGAAAGACTGGCCAAAGAGGCCTTCTGATCACCAGCTATAAGAAACTGAAAAAAAAAAACTCTGATAGGGCCATAACTTCTGTGGCAGAGGCAGTCTGTGTCCCTGCACACGTGGCACCACCAGGGTCCCCGCAAGCCAAGCAGCTGTGCCACCTTCATGCTCAACCTCACTGGGGTAGAGCTGCCACAGGCAAAAATGTCTTGCGTCTATGCATGAAGGGTCGCTTCAGTTGACTCCTACTCTTTGCGACCCCCCTGAAGGGGGATTCTCCAGGCAAGAATACTTCAGTGTATTGGCCAATACTCGTTGACCAATCCTTCTAGAGCACTATATTTCCTGCTGCCCTAGCGGCCACCTCCCTTGAGTACCTGGTGGTGCCAGAACCCCTGTGGCCCAAGCAGCTGCACCACCTCCACACCTGGCCCTCACAGGGGCAAACCCAAGTCCTCCAGGGCAGCCTCAGGAGCAAACCCCAGTGGACAACCCACATACAGCAGTGGAAATAAAATCACAGTTGAAATCTAGGAACAGTGTGGATAAGGAAGAAGACCCAAAACCTTCCCACCAGCTGTACAAGCTGCAGATTCAATCCACATGATCAACTAGGCAGACTCTGTATCTATGGAATATATAAAAGGACATTGAGAACTCCCACAAAAGAAACACACTAGTCTGGATAGCTGTGGATATTGGAGGCAAGAACACATAGGAGTAGGACCAGATTAGAATCTGAGCTTCCTCTACAGCAAGTCCAGAGATCAGCACAGTGTTGGAGGGCATCCTAGGGAGGTGAGGTGAACTGTGACTCCCAGTAAGGGAAAGGACTCTGAGAGCAGTGACTCAAGAAAAACATTTATTATTCTTATGTTTTGACTTGCTCCATAGATTTTTTTGGATTCCCCACCCCCCACCCCCATTGTAGTTGTCGATTTTATTGGCACTGTGAAATCTAATGAAGCTTTTGAGCTTTTTTTTTCCTCAGTCACATTTTTTATTGCTGTTACAAACCTCTGCCTCTACATTGGGCTTTTGCTGGTCTGTGGAGTTTTCCTTTTTTTTTTCTCTCTCTTTTTTAAATTTTAACTTTTTAAACATATTATTTTTTCTATATTTATTCCTTTGTTTGCTTTTCCCACTGTTCTTTTCCCCTTGCAGTTAATCTTTAATGTATATAAATCTTCTTTATCTACCTCTGTTTAACTTTGTGTATCTATTCTTTCTTTCTTCTCATTCTTTCCTTTCTTGTCAACATATTTGTTAGGTTTATTTTCATTGCTTTATTCCCCAATTGGCACCTTTCTCTAGTTTTGTTTTCCAGTTTGTGCTTTAGTTAATTTTGTTCTGGTAGATATAATTTTTGGTTTCCTTTGTTCGCCAGGTGAATCTATTCTACTTTATTTTTGTTGGACTATTTTGATTTTGCTTATGGGTGTATATGTATATGTGTATATTTAGTCACACTTTTTATTGTTGTTATGAACCTCTGCCTCTACTTTGGGCTTCTGCAGTTCTGTGGAGTTTTCCTCCCCTCGCCCCCATTTTCTTTCTTCTTCCATTTTTTTATTTTCTCTTTTTTATAATTTTAATTATTAATTTTGTTAAACCTACTATATTTTTTCTACATTTACTCCTTTGTTTGCCTTTCCTACTGTTCTTTTCCCCTTGCAGTTAATCTTAATGTATATAAATCTTCTTCATCTACTTCTATTTAACATTGCATATCTATTTTTTTCTTTCTTTTCCTTCCTCTCAACATATTTGTTAGTTTTGTTTTCATTGCTTTATTCACCACTTGGCACGCTGCTTTAGTTTTGTTTTTCAGTTTATGCTTTGGTTAGTTTTGTTCTTAACTAGTAAATGTCATTTTTTATTTACTTTGTTTGCCAGGTCAACCTACTCTACTTTATTTTGTTGGACTCTTTTCACTTTGCTCGTGGGTGTATATGTATATAGGTATATTATATTATTTTAATTGTTATTTGCCTGTTTTTTGTAACTGCTATTTGTTTGGAACTTATCTTTGATTTCTCATTTTTGGATATTTGTTTTAATCTCACTTAATGCCATAACAAACAACTTGTGGAATCTTCATTCCTAACTAGAGATCAAGCCCTGAGCCTTTGGAGTGGGAACGCTGACTCCAAAACCCAAGCTTACCAGAGAACTAACCCTAGGGAGTATCAAATAGTGAGAACTCACACAAAGGAAACCACTTGAATACAAGACCCAGCATCACCCAACCACCAGTAGCACACTGTGCAGGATGCCTCATCTAAACAAGAAACAAAACAAAAATACAAACCCAATCATCAGCAGACAGGATTACCACCTCCCTCTACCTTACCCATCAGAGGAAAAGCAAACAAACAAACACTCAGCACAAATCTCACCCTATAGAAGGCTTACATAAACCACTGGACCAACCTTAGGAGGGCAGAAGCCAAAAAGAAGAAAGAATTCAACTTTGAAGCCTGGGAAAAAGAGACCTCAAACACAATAAGTTGAAAAAAAAAATGCCAAGGCAGAAAAATACTACACAAATGAAGGAACAAACTAGAAACACAGAAGTCCAAATAAATGAGGAAATTAACAAACTACCTAAAAAAGAATTCAGAATAACAATAGTAAAACTGATCAAAAACCTTGAAAAAAAAAATGGAGAGAATGCAAGAATCAATTATCAAAAACCTAGAAGAATTAAAGAATAAACATACAGAGACAAACAACACAATTACTGAAATTAAAAATACTCCAGAAGGAATCAAGAGCAGAATATCTGAAACAGAGGAATGAATCAGTGATCTGGAAGATAAAATGATAGAAATAACTTCTGAAGAGCAGGATAAAGTAAAAATAATGAAAAGAGCTAAGGGTAGTCTCACAGACCTCTGGGACCATTTCAAATGCACCAACATTCAAATTATAGGGGTCCCAGAAGAAGAAGAGAAAGGCAAAGGTATGAGAAAATTTTTGAAAAGATTAATTTGAAGATTTCCCCAATGTGGAAAAGGAAATAGTCAAACAAGTGCAAGAGGCAAAAAGAGTCCCATTAAGGATAAACCCAAGGAGAAACATGCCAAGATACATACTAATCAAACTACTAAAGACTAAACACAAAGAAGAATTTTAAAAGCAGCAAGGGAGAAACAGGAAGTAACATAAAAGGGAAACCCCATACGCTTAAGAGCTGATCTTTCGGCAGAAAATGCAGGCCAGAAGGGAGTGGCAGGGAAAAACCTACAACCAAGTTTACTGTATCCAGCAAGGATCTCATTCAAAATTCATGGAGAAATAAAGAGCTTTTCAGACAAGCAAAAGTTAAACGAATTCAGTACCACCAAACCAGCTTTACAACAAATGTTAAATGGACTTATATAGTCAAGAAATACAAAAGAAGAAAAAAGATCTCAAAATCAACCCCAAACAATTAAGAAAATGTCTATAGGAACATATATATATATCAATAATTACTTTAAATGTAAATGGATTAAATGCTCCAACCAAAAGACACAGACTGGCTGAGTGGATACAAAAACAAGACCCATATATATATGCTGTCTACAAAAAACCCACTTCAGACCTAAAGACACATATAGACTGAAAGTGAGAGGATGGAAAAATATATTCCATTCAAGTGGGAAGCAAAAGAAAGCTGGAGTAGCAATCCTCATATCAGACAAAATAGAACTTAAAGAAGATTACAAGAGATAAGGAAGAACATTACATAATGATCAAGGGATCAATCCAAGAGGAAGACATAATAATTGTAAATATCTATACACCCAGCATGGAGAAGGCAATGGCACCTCACTCCAGTACTCTTGCCTGGAAAATCCCATGGATGGAGGAGCCTGGAAGGCTGAAGTCCATGGGGTCGCTGAGGGTCGGACACGACTGAGTGACTTCACTTTCACTTTTCACTTTCATGCATTGGAGAAAGAAATGGCAACCCACTCCAGTGTTCTTGCCTGGAGAATCCCAGAGATGGGGGAGCCTGGTGGGCTGCCATCTAGGGGATCACACAGAGTCGGACACGACTGAAGCAACTTATCAGCAGCATGCACCCAACATAGGGGCACCTCAATACGTAAGACAAAGACTTACAGGCATAAACGGAGAAATTGGCAGTAACACAATAATAGTAGGAGTCTTTAATATCCCACTCACACCAATGGACAGATCAACAAAACAAAAAATTAAAAAGGAAACCCAAGTCTTAAATGTTACATTAGATGAGATGGATCTCCTTGATATCTTCAGGATATTCCATCCAAATTCAGAATAAACCTTCTTCTCAAGTGCACATGGAACATTCTTCAGAATAGACCACATCTTGGGTCACAAATCAAACCTCAGTAAATTTAAGAAAATTGAAATCATTGAAGCATCTTCTTTAACCACAACGCCATGAGACTAGATATCAATTACAAGAAAAAAAAACTGTAAAAGCACAAACACATGGAGATTAAACAACACGTTTCTAAATAACCAACATGTCACTGAAGAAATCAGAAGGGAAATCAAAAAATTACCAGAAACAAATGACAATGAAAACATGACAACTCAAAACCGATGGGATGCAGCAAAAGCAGTTCTAAGAGGGACGTTTATAGCAATACAATCCTACCTCAGGAAACAAGAAAAACATTATATAGACAACCCAGCTTTACACCTAAAACTGGAAAAAGAACACTCCAAAATTAGTGAAGGAAAGAAATTATAAAGATCCAAGCAGAAATAAATGAAAAAGAAATGAAATAAATAATAGTAATGATTAATAAAACTAATCTGGTTCTTTGAAAAGATAAATAAAATTGACAAGCCTTTAGCCAGACTCATCAAGAAAAAAAGAAGAATCAAATCAAAAATTAGAAATGAAAAAGGAAATGTTTCAACAGACAATGCAGAAATACAAAGGATTATAAGATAGTATTATAAACAACTCTAAGGTAATAAATTGGATAACCTGGAAAATATGGACAGATTCTTAGAAAAGTTCAGTTTCCAAGACTGAGCCAGGAAGAAATAGAAATTATGAACAACCCAATTACAAGTACTGAAATTGAAGCTGTGACCAAAAATCTCCCAAAAAACAAAAGCCCAGGACCAGATGGCTTCACAGGAGAATTCTATCAAACATTTTGAGAAGAGCTAATGCCTATCCTTCTAAAACTCTTTCAAAAAATTGCAGAGGAAGGAACACTTCCAAAGTCATGCTACAAGGCCACCATCACCCTGATACNCAAAAAACAAAAGCCCAGGACCAGATGGCTTCACAGGAGAATTCTATCAAACATTTTGAGAAGAGCTAATGCCTATCCTTCTAAAACTCTTTCAAAAAATTGCAGAGGAAGGAACACTTCCAAAGTCATGCTACAAGGCCACCATCACCCTGATACCAAAAGCAAACAAAGATAACGCAAGAAAAGAAAACTACAGGCCAATATCACTGATGAACATAGATGCAAAAATCCTCAACAAAATTTCAGCAGAGATCAGCAACACATCAAAAAGCTCATATACCATGATCAAGTTGGGTTTTTTCCAGGAATGCAAGGATTCTTCAATATACATAAATCAATGTGATACATCATATTAAAAAATTGAAAGATCAAAACCATATGATCATCACAATAGATGCAGGAAAAACCTTTGACAAAATTCAGCACCCATTTATGATTAAAACTGTTCAAAAAATGGGCATAGAAGGAACCTACCTCAACATAATAAATGCCATATATGATAAGCCTACAGCATACATTAGTCTCAGTGGTGAAAAACTGAAAGCATTCCCCTTAAGATCAGGAACAAGACAAGGATGTCCACTTTTACCACTGCTGTTCAACATAGTTCTGGAAGTCCTAGCTAAAGCAATCAGAGAAGAAAAAGATATAAAAGGAATCCAGATTGGAAAAGAAGAAGTAAAGCTCTCACTGCAGATGACATGAAACTATACATAGAAAACCCTAAAGATATATCAGAAAATTACTAGAGCTAATCAGTGAATTAAGCAAAATTGCAGGATACAAAATTAATACACAGAAATCATCTGTATTTCTATGTACTAACAATGAAAAATCAAAAAGAGAAATTAAGGAATCAATTGCATTCAACATTGCAACAAAAATAATTAAATGTCTAGGAATAGACTTACCTAAGGAGACAAAAGAACTGTACTCAGAAAGTTATAAGACACTGATGAAAAAAATCAAAGACAACATAAACAGATGAAGAGATATTCCATGTTCCTGGATAGGAAGAATCAATATTGTGAAAATGACTATACTACCAAATGCAATCTGCAGATTCAGTGCAATCCCTATTAAATTACCAATGGCATTTTTCACAGAGCTAGAACAAAAAAATTTCACAATTCATACAGAAACACAAAAGACCCCAAATAGCCAAAGCAGTCTTGAGAAAGAAGAATGGAGTTGGTGGAATCAACCTTCCTGACTTTAGATTATACTACAAAGCTACAGTTATCAAGACAGTATGGTACTGGCACAAAAACAGAAATATAGACCAGTGGAACAAGATAGAAAGCCCAGAAATAAACCCATGCACCTATGGGTACCTTATTTTTGACAAAGAAAGCAAGAATATATAATGGGGCAAAGACAGCCACTTCAATAAATGGTGCTGAG
>SJYX01004791.1:0-21953 GCA_006410675.1 Oreotragus oreotragus
GAAAAGACTCTGATGCTGGGAGGGATTGGGGGCAGGAGGAGAAGGGGACGACATAGGATGAGATGGCTGAATGGCATCACGGACTCGGTGGACGTCAGTCTGAGTGAACTCCGGGAGTTGGTCATGGACAGGGAGGCCTGGTGTGCTAAAATTCATGGGGTTGCAAAGAGTCAGACATGACTGAGTGACTGAACTGAACTGAACTGAACTGATGTCTGTTTTCTACTTTAGCCAGCACAAAATGCTGTCATGAGCTCCAGGTTCCTCTTCTTGAATGTGTGTGTTCATCTCTGTGCTCTATAGAAGCAGAAGACTGACATACATTAGCACAAGGACCAGCCATTAAAGTTATGTTTTGTTTCTAAATCCTGGGTCTAGAATAGAGTCTTGTGATCTACCTTCTTTCTGGCAAAAATCCCTATTCTGTAACCAGAAATTTCATTATTTGAAATTTTACCTAATAGCTGTTGATCAAAATGTTTTGAATAGTTTTATTTATTGTTGTTTTTACAAAATTCATTGAACATTTGTAGAATTACAAAATTTCTAAAATGAAGATATCTACATTTTCCCCCCTAAGAGGTTTATTTAATTAATTTATTGATTTTAACTGAAGGATAATTACTTTAGTATATTATGATGGTTTTTGCCATACATCAACATGAATTGGCCACAGGTATACATGTGTCCCCCTCATCCTGAACCCCCCTCCCACCTCCCTCCACACCCTATCCCTCTGGGTTGTCCCAGAGCACAGGTGTGGAGTGCCCTCCATTCATTGAACTTGCACTGGTCATCTATTCTGCATATGGTAATGTACATGTTTCAGTGCTATTCTCTCAAATCATCCCATCATCGCCTTCTCCCATTGAGTCCAAAAGTCTGTTCTTTACATCCGAGTCTCCTTTGCTGCCTTGCATGTAGGATCATCATTACCCTTTTTATAAATTGCATATATATGCGTTGCTGCTGCTACTGCTAAGTCGCTTCAATCATGTCTGACTCTGTGCGACCCCATAGACGGCAGCCCACCAGGCAGGCTCCTCTGTCCCTGGGATTCTCTAGGCAAAAATACTGGAGTGGGTTGCCATTTCTTTCTCCAATATATATACGTTAATATACAGTAATTGTCTGTCTCTTTCTGACTTACTTCACTCTGTATAATAGGCTCCAGGTTTATCCACCTCACTAGAACTGACTCAAATGCCTTCCTTTTTGTAGCTGAGTGATATTCCATTGTGTATATGTACCACAACTTTCTTACCCATTCATCTGATGATGAACATCTAGGTTGCTTCTATGTTCTAGTTACTGTAAACAGTGCTGCAATGAACACTGGGGTACATGTGTCTCTTTCAATTCTGGTTTCCTCTGGGTGTATGCCCAGCAGTGGGATTACTGGGTCATACTGCAGTTCTATTCCCAGTATTTTAAGGAGTCTTCATACTGTTCTCCACAGTGGCTGTAGCAGTTTGCATTCCCACCAACAGTGTAAGAGGGTTCCCTTTTCTCCACACCCTCTCCAGCATTTGTTGTTTGTAGACTTGATGATGGCCATTCTGCCCAGTGTGAGATGATACCTCATTGTGGTTTTGATTTGCATTTCTCTAATAAGGAGTAGAGTAAAGTATCTTTTCATGTGTTTTTTAGCCATCTGTATGTCTTCTTTGGAGAAATGTCTGTTTAGGTCTTTTGACCACTTTTGATTGGGTTGTTCGTTTTTCTGCTATGATATCCACATTTTTATGGCATATCGAGAAAGCATTGGAACTATCAAAATAATGAATTAGAAACATGTTTTTAATCTTAAGAAACGTAGGATTCAGTTCAGTTCAGTTTAATTCAATTCAGTTGACTAGATGGACTTTTGTTGGCAAAGTAATGTCTCTAGTTTTGAATATGCTGTCTAGGTTGGTCATAGCTTTTCTTCCAAGGAGCAAGTGTCTTTTAATTTCATGGCTGCAGTCACCATCTGCAGTGATTTTGGAGCCCAAGAAAATGAAGTCTTTCACTGTTTCCATTGTTTCCCCATCTAGTTGCCATGAAGTGATGGGACCAGATGCCATGATCTTGGTTTTTTGAATGCTGAGTTTTAAGCCAGCTTTTTCACTCTCCTCTTTCACTTCCATCAAGAGGCTCTTTAGTTCCTCTTCACTTTCTGCCATAAGGTTACTTATTACAAAAAGTAACAGAATCCCATTTGTTTCTTTGTAATCAAAGTAAGGGGTTTTCTAAATACAAGATAATCACCTGTAGGCAATGGAATTCTCTCTTTTTGATGATACTTTAAATTTATTTTTCTCTATAGTAAAAACAGTCAATTACGAAAATTAATACAGCAGAACTTAATTTGACGACAAAGGTCCATCTAGTCAAAGCTATGGCTTTTCCAGTAGTCATGTATGGATGTGAAAGTTGGACTATAAAGAAGACTGAAAGTCAAAGAATTGATGCTTTTCAAATCTGGTGTTGGAGAAGACTCTTGAGAGGCTCTTGGACTGCCAGATGATCAAACCTGTAAATCCTAAAGAAAATCAGTCCTGCATATTCACTGAAAGGACTGGTACTGAAGCTGAAACTCCAATACTTTGGCCACCTGACACAAAGAACTGATTCATTGGAGAAGACTCTGATGCTGGGAAAGATTGAAGGCAGGAGGAGAAGAGGAGGACAGAGAATGAGATGGTTGGATGACATCCCCGACTCAATGGACATGAGTTTGAGCAAGCTCCAGGAGTTGGTGGCAGGCAGGGAAGCCTGGTGTGCCACAGTCCATGTGGTCTCAAAGAGTCACACATGACTGAGTGACTGAACTGAACTTAATTAGAAATATTTGTTGTTGATATAAGAGCACAATGAATGAAACAGTTGAAAAGAATATCACAGTATATTGTTAGAACTATTTTTCTATCCCTTAAAAATATACTGATGATTGTTTCTTCTAAGATTTATATACTTGAGCAGTTACAGGACCCAAGTAATCCATTCTGAAACACTGAGGTAATGCAAGAATCTTACTTTGAATTATCTAGCAACTGTTAAAGGTGAATTCCCCCACCAGAAAGATAATGTTGTATTTCTCACTAATGCAACCTGCAGAAGACTCTTGAGAGTCCCTTGGACTGCAAAGAGATCAAATCCATCAATCCAAAGGAAATCAACCCTGAATATTCACTGGACGGTCTGATACTGAGGCTGAAGTGCCAATACTTTGGCCAGCTGACACGAAGAGCCAGCTCATTAGAAAAGACCCCAATGCTGGGAATGATTGAAGGCAAAAGGAGAAGGGGGCAGCCAAGGATGAGGTGGTTAGGTAGCATCACTAACGCGATGGACATGAATCTGAGTAAACTCTGAGAGACAGTGGAGGACCGAAGAACCTGGTGTGCTGCAGTCCATGGGGTTGCAAAGAGTTGTACATGACTTAGAGAATAAACAAGCAACAAAACAGCAAAAAAAAAAAAAAAAAAAATGCAACCAGAGGGTCCAAGAGGTCACTGATAGTTAAAACTTAGTCCTTCTAAAATCTCTTAAGGGCAAACAGGCTCCAGAAAGCAGGAAGCAAACTCTTGTGATGCCAGACCATAAGAGAAGCAGGGTGTTTAGAGGTACAAAGGGCTCCTGCCGTGTCTCTCACTACTCTAAATTACAAAAACAGACTGCATTCTTCTCCTGACATCTGTTAGTAACAAAACTAAAATAGAAATGTCTACTATGAGAAAGTGAAATTTTCTCTGTTATGTGTGACTCTTTGCAACCCCATGGTCTATACAGTCCATTGAATTCTCCCAGGCCAGAACACTGGAGTGGGTAGCCTTTCCCTTCTCCAGGGGATCTTCCCAACCCAGGGGTCAAACCCAAGGCTCCTGCATTGCAGGCCGATTCTTTACCAGCTGAGCCACCAGGGAAGCCCAAGGGGAAAGAATTTGCTAGAAAAGGACTTACTCATCCGCAGGAGCTTAAATCACCTGTCACTTGAGAGTGAAGCCATTTTATAAATCCATCAGCAAGTTCCCTTGTCAAGACTAAACTCAAGCTTCTTCTGAATTTCTGAGAGATAACTTTAAAACCATAGTCTCAATTTTTAAATGCTGCATGCTTAATAACATACAGAAGAGTAACTGCTGTTTATATGTGTTTCACATTAGCAATTCATAACTAATGTCTCCTGAGGGTTATTAATCAAGAATCACCAATTGAAGCTCAGCCATTTTTGAAAACATGTTCATGTGCCTTCCTTTGCTGTCCATACCGATGGTTGCCTTGCATTCAATCCCTAGATGCTCCTCCGACTTCCTCTCTCTACATCAGTGGTCCCCAAACTCCAGGATCTAATGCCTAATGATCTGAGGTGGAGCTGATATAATAATAATAGGAATAAAGTGCACAATAAATGTAATGTGTTTGAATCATCCTGAAAGCATCCCCCTGACCCAGTCCATGGAAAAATTGTCTTTCAAGAAATCGGTCTCTGGTGCCAAAAAGCTTGGGGACCACTGCCCAACATCACTGCTGCCACCAGGTCAAGGAAGAAAGAAAGCTCCATGTTGGGTTTATGTGGGGGAGAGGGTGAGAAATTCCTTGTCCACAAAAGGGCAATCTAAACAATTCATTTATACATTTGTTGTTCAGTCGCTCAGTCGTGTCAGACTTTTTGTGACCCCATGGACTGCAGCACTCCAGGCTTCCCTGTCCTTCGCCATCTCATGGAGTTTGCTCAAACTCATGTCCATTGAGTCGGCAATGCCATCCAACCATCTCATCCTCTGTCATCCCTTATACATTTAGTGTTTGGAAATGCAAAACACTGTGCATGGTTTTGGCATCACTGAGAAAGTGAAAACAAAGTTGCTTCATGCAGGGAAATATTTTCAGGTTAACTAACCAGATCCTTTCATCTTTGCTACTAAAAAACTCAAATTCAGTCCAGAGAGATTGATTTTTCCCTGAGTAAAACAAGTAATTTGTAGCAGGAGTTAGACATACTTCAAGTTCCTAAACTCCAAGTCTCATACTATTTCTTCATTTCACTTTTGTTTTCTATGTGAATTCTGCTCTGAAGAAAGAAAGAATTTTGAATATATATTTTATCATAGTTTCATGGCTGAATACTTTATATTTGCATTGAAAAGAGTAGCAGTCTAAATCTTGTTAAATAAATAAAAAAATCAAGAAATGCTATTGCTTATGTTTGCTATTCATGTTGATGACAAAATAGGTTAATTAGAAGGTCCGTGGGCTTCTACTTAGAAAAAAAGAGGAAGTGTGTTTCTCTGTATGTTATTCAGAGGGCTCGTCTCCACTATCATATAGACTATCTCAAGCACTGCCCCGGTGCTCTGTGCACAGAGTTCACAATCCATCTGGGCTCTTTGTTTATGCCTTTAGTGTAACTATCACTACACTGGATCATTTGTCAGTCAGTTGTGTCAATGGGGTGGCTTCGTCCCTCTGATTGCAAGTTCCTTGAGGTTACAACATAACCTCTCATCATGATACGTTCAAACACCTCCATCATGGAGCTTCTTGCCTAACAAGTAGACAGTAAATCTGTGTTGAATTGAACCACAGTGAACTATACTGGACATCATTCTTTAGTTGTTATTGCTTACTACAGGAAGAAAAAGCAAAGAAAAAGAAAGAGAAACAGGAGACAGAAGAGAGACCAGAAAGGAGGAAAGGAGCAAAAAGAGGACAAGAGGGAGAGGAGAGGGGGGGAGAGAGAAGGAAAGAAGGAAGGGAAAATAAAAAGAGGAAAAGGGAAACTACTTACAACAAAAGCATACTTAATCTGTCTGTGAAATTACCATCTCATATTTCTTGCCCTTCTGAGTACTAGAGTACAAGGGATTAGGCTTATATCATGAAACTAACAAAAATTCAGAGCCTAAATTTAATTTTTGGTATCTTTCATAAGATTCAATATTTCATTTAAAGAACAAAAGGATTTGTGTTAAGGTTTAAGGAATTGTACTCTATAATGAAACCATTAAAACCACAAAAATTTAAAATTTTATTTTCATAAAGTTTTCATTTCTATAATATTTTTTTATTATTTTCACATATCTATTCTCACATAGCCTTATATTTTTCCTTTACTGCTTTATTAATATCCTTGTCCAATAACACTGCATTTGGGAACATAGTGCTCCCATAGTACGCATAGGGTTGAGTGGTGTCATTTGACACGTCACANCTGCCATAAGGTTACTTATTACAAAAAGTAACAGAATCCCATTTGTTTCTTTGTAATCAAAGTAAGGGGTTTTCTAAATACAAGATAATCACCTGTAGGCAATGGAATTCTCTCTTTTTGATGATACTTTAAATTTATTTTTCTCTATAGTAAAAACAGTCAATTACGAAAATTAATACAGCAGAACTTAATTTGACGACAAAGGTCCATCTAGTCAAAGCTATGGCTTTTCCAGTAGTCATGTATGGATGTGAAAGTTGGACTATAAAGAAGACTGAAAGTCAAAGAATTGATGCTTTTCAAATCTGGTGTTGGAGAAGACTCTTGAGAGGCTCTTGGACTGCCAGATGATCAAACCTGTAAATCCTAAAGAAAATCAGTCCTGCATATTCACTGAAAGGACTGGTACTGAAGCTGAAACTCCAATACTTTGGCCACCTGACACAAAGAACTGATTCATTGGAGAAGACTCTGATGCTGGGAAAGATTGAAGGCAGGAGGAGAAGAGGAGGACAGAGAATGAGATGGTTGGATGACATCCCCGACTCAATGGACATGAGTTTGAGCAAGCTCCAGGAGTTGGTGGCAGGCAGGGAAGCCTGGTGTGCCACAGTCCATGTGGTCTCAAAGAGTCACACATGACTGAGTGACTGAACTGAACTTAATTAGAAATATTTGTTGTTGATATAAGAGCACAATGAATGAAACAGTTGAAAAGAATATCACAGTATATTGTTAGAACTATTTTTCTATCCCTTAAAAATATACTGATGATTGTTTCTTCTAAGATTTATATACTTGAGCAGTTACAGGACCCAAGTAATCCATTCTGAAACACTGAGGTAATGCAAGAATCTTACTTTGAATTATCTAGCAACTGTTAAAGGTGAATTCCCCCACCAGAAAGATAATGTTGTATTTCTCACTAATGCAACCTGCAGAAGACTCTTGAGAGTCCCTTGGACTGCAAAGAGATCAAATCCATCAATCCAAAGGAAATCAACCCTGAATATTCACTGGACGGTCTGATACTGAGGCTGAAGTGCCAATACTTTGGCCAGCTGACACGAAGAGCCAGCTCATTAGAAAAGACCCCAATGCTGGGAATGATTGAAGGCAAAAGGAGAAGGGGGCAGCCAAGGATGAGGTGGTTAGGTAGCATCACTAACGCGATGGACATGAATCTGAGTAAACTCTGAGAGACAGTGGAGGACCGAAGAACCTGGTGTGCTGCAGTCCATGGGGTTGCAAAGAGTTGTACATGACTTAGAGAATAAACAAGCAACAAAACAGCAAAAAAAAAAAAAAAAAAAATGCAACCAGAGGGTCCAAGAGGTCACTGATAGTTAAAACTTAGTCCTTCTAAAATCTCTTAAGGGCAAACAGGCTCCAGAAAGCAGGAAGCAAACTCTTGTGATGCCAGACCATAAGAGAAGCAGGGTGTTTAGAGGTACAAAGGGCTCCTGCCGTGTCTCTCACTACTCTAAATTACAAAAACAGACTGCATTCTTCTCCTGACATCTGTTAGTAACAAAACTAAAATAGAAATGTCTACTATGAGAAAGTGAAATTTTCTCTGTTATGTGTGACTCTTTGCAACCCCATGGTCTATACAGTCCATTGAATTCTCCCAGGCCAGAACACTGGAGTGGGTAGCCTTTCCCTTCTCCAGGGGATCTTCCCAACCCAGGGGTCAAACCCAAGGCTCCTGCATTGCAGGCCGATTCTTTACCAGCTGAGCCACCAGGGAAGCCCAAGGGGAAAGAATTTGCTAGAAAAGGACTTACTCATCCGCAGGAGCTTAAATCACCTGTCACTTGAGAGTGAAGCCATTTTATAAATCCATCAGCAAGTTCCCTTGTCAAGACTAAACTCAAGCTTCTTCTGAATTTCTGAGAGATAACTTTAAAACCATAGTCTCAATTTTTAAATGCTGCATGCTTAATAACATACAGAAGAGTAACTGCTGTTTATATGTGTTTCACATTAGCAATTCATAACTAATGTCTCCTGAGGGTTATTAATCAAGAATCACCAATTGAAGCTCAGCCATTTTTGAAAACATGTTCATGTGCCTTCCTTTGCTGTCCATACCGATGGTTGCCTTGCATTCAATCCCTAGATGCTCCTCCGACTTCCTCTCTCTACATCAGTGGTCCCCAAACTCCAGGATCTAATGCCTAATGATCTGAGGTGGAGCTGATATAATAATAATAGGAATAAAGTGCACAATAAATGTAATGTGTTTGAATCATCCTGAAAGCATCCCCCTGACCCAGTCCATGGAAAAATTGTCTTTCAAGAAATCGGTCTCTGGTGCCAAAAAGCTTGGGGACCACTGCCCAACATCACTGCTGCCACCAGGTCAAGGAAGAAAGAAAGCTCCATGTTGGGTTTATGTGGGGGAGAGGGTGAGAAATTCCTTGTCCACAAAAGGGCAATCTAAACAATTCATTTATACATTTGTTGTTCAGTCGCTCAGTCGTGTCAGACTTTTTGTGACCCCATGGACTGCAGCACTCCAGGCTTCCCTGTCCTTCGCCATCTCATGGAGTTTGCTCAAACTCATGTCCATTGAGTCGGCAATGCCATCCAACCATCTCATCCTCTGTCATCCCTTATACATTTAGTGTTTGGAAATGCAAAACACTGTGCATGGTTTTGGCATCACTGAGAAAGTGAAAACAAAGTTGCTTCATGCAGGGAAATATTTTCAGGTTAACTAACCAGATCCTTTCATCTTTGCTACTAAAAAACTCAAATTCAGTCCAGAGAGATTGATTTTTCCCTGAGTAAAACAAGTAATTTGTAGCAGGAGTTAGACATACTTCAAGTTCCTAAACTCCAAGTCTCATACTATTTCTTCATTTCACTTTTGTTTTCTATGTGAATTCTGCTCTGAAGAAAGAAAGAATTTTGAATATATATTTTATCATAGTTTCATGGCTGAATACTTTATATTTGCATTGAAAAGAGTAGCAGTCTAAATCTTGTTAAATAAATAAAAAAATCAAGAAATGCTATTGCTTATGTTTGCTATTCATGTTGATGACAAAATAGGTTAATTAGAAGGTCCGTGGGCTTCTACTTAGAAAAAAAGAGGAAGTGTGTTTCTCTGTATGTTATTCAGAGGGCTCGTCTCCACTATCATATAGACTATCTCAAGCACTGCCCCGGTGCTCTGTGCACAGAGTTCACAATCCATCTGGGCTCTTTGTTTATGCCTTTAGTGTAACTATCACTACACTGGATCATTTGTCAGTCAGTTGTGTCAATGGGGTGGCTTCGCCCCTCTGATTGCAAGTTCCTTGAGGTTACAACATAACCTCTCATCATGATACGTTCAAGCACCTCCATCATGGAGCTTCTTGCCTAACAAGTAGACAGTAAATCTGTGTTGAATTGAACCACAGTGAACTATACTGGACATCATTCTTTAGTTGTTATTGCTTACTACAGGAAGAAAAAGCAAAGAAAAAGAAAGAGAAACAGGAGACAGAAGAGAGACCAGAAAGGAGGAAAGGAGCAAAAAGAGGACAAGAGGGAGAGGAGAGGGGGGGAGAGAGAAGGAAAGAAGGAAGGGAAAATAAAAAGAGGAAAAGGGAAACTACTTACAACAAAAGCATACTTAATCTGTCTGTGAAATTACCATCTCATATTTCTTGCCCTTCTGAGTACTAGAGTACAAGGGATTAGGCTTATATCATGAAACTAACAAAAATTCAGAGCCTAAATTTAATTTTTGGTATCTTTCATAAGATTCAATATTTCATTTAAAGAACAAAAGGATTTGTGTTAAGGTTTAAGGAATTGTACTCTATAATGAAACCATTAAAACCACAAAAATTTAAAATTTTATTTTCATAAAGTTTTCATTTCTATAATATTTTTTTATTATTTTCACATATCTATTCTCACATAGCCTTATATTTTTCCTTTACTGCTTTATTAATATCCTTGTCCAATAACACTGCATTTGGGAACATAGTGCTCCCATAGTACGCATAGGGTTGAGTGGTGTCATTTGACACGTCACACTGAAAGAGGGTGGTTACACCATACCCGGAGAGACACCCTAGTTCTTTAGCAAGTTGAACATCAACTCCCCTGCAATCAAACATCTAGAAACAATACATCATTAGTTAGCACACGCCATCCTATTAGCTTTGAGAATTAGGGTTTAGCATGCTTCTAGGGCTTCAGAGAAATCAAACCCATATTGTGCTAGCCTAGCAGAAAAAGTAGGAAATAATAGGAAAATGACTTTTTAAAAAATATATCTGCAACACTACTTTATGAAAAGAGAGATCTATGGGTAAATTGCTTTATCTGAAAGAACATTTACAAAAAGTTGTTTTGATTGCCCTGATGAATAAATTACAAAGTCAGTATAAATCAATCATCTCTAACTTCCCTAACCTCTGTGAAATCAAGAAAATCTTTATGTACAGACACTCAAAAAAATCATTTACCACCATTCATGAAAAGAATAAGAAATTGATTGTAACAATCACCTGAATCACTGTCTTCCTTAGTATTGATTCTATTTCACAGTGTTCTTTAAGATTCTAAAAGCACATCATTTCTAACAATTTTGTTTCACTATAAGACATTAAGAGATTCGGGTTTCCTCTCATCACCTCATCACCCTCCGACCCACTAATTCTTAGCCTTTCCTCCAATGGGTGAGTGAGTCATTGTTCTGAAGATGAGCAGCTGCTATTCTCACCAAAACACAATGAAGACCCTCCAAGTAAGTGCTAAATTTTCAATTATCCATGAATGGGTGGTTGCACAAAGATCTTGGCAAGTGCATCTCAGACTTTAGTGGACCTAAGAATCAGTCAGGGTACTCATTAAAAATACAAATTCCAAGCCCCTTTGTAATTTACCAGGTATGAAGTGTCCCTGGGGATGGACATTTTTAAATAAGGACAACAGGTGATTCCTGATATAACATACTTGTGGACCACACTTTGAGAAACAGTGATGGTGACTTGGGAAGCTGACAATGCTTCTAATCACCAGCCTACTGAAGACTTCTGTAACAGATCCAGAGTGAAAATACCTATAAGAAGGACAATGAATCCAAAGGTTCAGGCGAAAGCATCCAGCCTTGGAATCTGAAATATCCTTAATGAAGGGAAGCTAGCTGGAGAAGCAGCAGTAGCTGAGGCTTGTCCTGGGCCCCTCTCCTCAGCCCCTTTCACACCCAGACCTACAGATGGCTGGTACCCCACTTCCTCTGACATCTACCACCTTAACATACAATCTGGACATACACTGAAAATTGTGAATAGATTTAAGTTTGCCGGTGCAGGGAGAACAGACTGAAGTACTAGTAAAGTTGAAAGTATTATAGCCAAGAGATCTAGATAAAGAATGACTTGAAAATATTAAGAGAGAATGAAATCAGAGCCAAAAAGCCTGAGCCTGGAGTGAGGGCAGTATCCAGATCAAGTCAGTGACAGCGGGAGTGGGGAGGGAGGCTGAGAAGGTCTGGGCTCTCCTGCTGTCAGTTGGACATTCCATTCAACTGCCCGTGGTGGGCATTCCAGTCCACTGACCATGCCTAGTTTGTGTGACTGACTTTCACCAGGTAGAACAATCAACAAGGTCACCATAAAATTTTGACCGACACCAGGCCAGTAAAGTGACCACTGAAAACAATTTCCAAATTTGTGATCAATGGACCCACGTTTAAGGAGAAGAACTCCTTTGGTCTACCAAAATGGTTTGAGTTTCAGTCTCTAATTTCTTCCTTCTCAGATACTCTGGTCTCCACCAAAAGGACACTATTTGGTGAGATGAAGCCATTTTGTTGGTCAGCAGGAGCTCAGAAGCAAGAAAATGTCCCAGTGGTAGAATACAGCATCATCTTCCTCAGCAGCAGCCCATCGCTGGAAGTTTCCAGAGCATTGTGCCAATCGAGTGGTGGAAGGACTTTCATTTAGAGATCCTTATGTGAGCCTTATGTGAGAAAATTGCAAACCTGTTTCTTGGACTTGTTAGCCTTACTGTTTCTGATACTTAGGTGCTGTCTCTTAGAGAGCCTGAAACAGCCAAGACATGGCTGAGGACATGGAGGAATCTGCAGGTAAGCATCACTGGACCCTGAGGAGTTAGATATTTTGTGTCTGTGTGACCATATACATATGGTGGGAAATAGTGAGCATGATTGAGGGAGATTTGTACACCTGAAAAGGTTTTATGAAAAATTATATTAAAGTAAGATTGTTTGTCTCTACTCTCCCTTTATTTCAAAATAATAAAAATCACCAGATTATAAATTATAATTATAAAGGACCAATGATGGACTGGGAGCCTGAGAGATGATTGTGTTTTACCTCTTTAAAAATGTATAGTCTATTTGAAGAGAAAGTGGCTACAACACAAAGACAGTTCCTTGTTTAATCTTCAGTGCTGGCAGAGTCCTTCGGAAATATTCTGCTTTGCCAAAAACGACTATGAAAGGGTGATGTTGTTTGATTTGGAGGCTTGTGGAGAATCATTACATCCAAAAAGATCCCTCTTACCAACTTGCCGTGTGGTGTGAAACTTCTCAGTTCCCTTGACTCAAATATGTCTTTTCAGTTTTCCAACGTGCTTTGTTCAAATAATGCCTGGAATGTGCAAGTCAAAAATACTTGGATCGGTTTCAGAAAAGAACCAGGTCGCATGCACATGGTACCAGAAGAGCTGGCAGGCCCAGAGGGGAAGTCAGAGAAAAAGAGGGTGTGAATAACTAAGATGGAGGGGAGCATGGAGGAAGGAGGCAGAACATAACCAGCTCTATTACACTCCTGCTTCCCTACTCAAGTCAGGCATAAGGGGCTCAGTTCACGGAATCTGAGAGCTGAGCCTTGCTGAAGAGCATATAGAGTGATACCTACATGACTGGAGGGATGAACTGGGACATAGCATCTTGTGTCTTCACCTCTGTGTTTAATTTAGGTTTTGCAGAAAAAATACAAAGCATCTTCTATTGTCAAGTAGATGAAATATAAGTGACACTGTTCCTGCCATCAAAGAGCTGGCAGTCTAGAGGGAAGAGGAGAAAAGTAGGAGGAAGGAAGAGAGTGAGAGAGAAAAGAAAGGGAGAGAGAAGGAAAGAAGAAGAGAGAGGAGAGAGACAGAGGAGAGAAAGAAGCAGCGAGAAGTGAACGCTGCAAAGTAATTAACAGGAGGGCATTTCAGCATTTTTTAAAAATGTTTACAATGTTGTGTTGGTTTCTGCCATATCTAATTCTTTTTCTGTCCATTCTAGAGATTTTGGGAGATATTAACCTCACTCTTGGCATGCTAAACAAGGAAGATAATATTAGCAAGGTAAGGAAAACAGAAAAATCTCTTCCCCCTTCACTTTTTCTAGTCCAGTTATTGCAATATTTCATCTGCATCCTTCTTTGCTGCAACCTCTTTTCTTTCTGGCTTCTTAAGTGGTATTCAGTTTTTCAGAAAATGCACTTTTCATGGAAGTCATTGTAATGTTTCCACCATGACACTTGGCGTTTGAGGATTCAAAGTATCGAGTTGTAGAAGCTACCAAAAGGATGTCTCCTTCCATAACCTTATGCAGACAGATGTGGAAAGAGAGGGGTGTCAGAGTCACAACCGTGTGGGTTAGAGCCTATTCTTGTGTACTCTGAGGGTTGGCAGACATTTTTTGGTGCAGACCAAATGTTTTATGAATGTTTTTGGATAGGACCAAATGACCTGCAAGGAATTTGAGGGCTCCTATGAGAAAATTCCCAAAGATCAAACCAGTCAGTTCTAAAGGAAATCAACCCTGAGTAATTCACTGGAAGGAATGAGGCTGAAGCTGAGGCACCAACACTTTGCCACCTGCTGGGAAGAACTGACTCGCTGAAAAAGATTCTGATGTTGGGAAAGGTTGAAGGCAGGAGAAGGGGGTGACAGAGGATGACGTGGTGTGTCCATCATGGACTCGATGAACATGAGTTTAAGCAAACTCCGGGAGACAGTGAGGGACAGGTGTGCTGCAGTCCGTGGGGTCACAGAGAGAAGGACAGCTCTTAACGACAGAACAGCGGACAGCAACGACCCGTCTGTAGTGCTGTTTCACAGTAGAGATGGATTTCTCTGAGATTTGAAGGGTTTTCTGGCTTCAATAACCTTTCGTGAAACAACAGTGCTATCCTTCATAGAACACTTATCTAGGGCACTTGATTCTTTCCAAACAATAATGCATTGTATTATGCTCACTCCTCACAACTTGTGATATAGGTATTGTTATTTCCATTTGACAGCTAAGAAAAGTGAGGCCCAGAGAAGTAACAAGAACAGCAGACAAGCGCATCTGACTCCAAAATAATGCTCCTACTCATTATTCAATGTAACCTCCCTGTGAAGGGCAGTGCCTACACCTTTATCTCTTAATCCAGTGGTTCTCAGCCCTGACTCTGTATTAGAATCCTGTACGCAAAATGAGTTATCCCATACCTTAAACACAGGCATAGTACCTCAAGGTAACTATGAGGCTCTTGGAGATTTCAGAAGACCAGTCTCTCATCTTCCAAAGGCCTTGTGGCCATCTAAGAGATTGAGAAGAGCCCTCACACACATCTGCTCAAGCCATGTAGTTCCAAGAGGCTGCAGCTCTGTGGAAAGGAGTTCACAACTTCTCCTCCACAAAGGCATAGATGAAGTAAGGGTTTACAAATCCCCTTTAGGAACAAGTTGCATAACTTTGCAGCCTCTTTGGGAATCACATCATATTCCTTAATGCTATAGGTGCTCTTTGGTAGTAAAAGCAACAATTAGGGTGATGGGCATTTCCATTGCCCTGAAGGCCCTACAACAGAGAATTTCAAGAGACTTTAGTATGTCAAGTAGCCCATTCCTGCCTTCAGGTAGATATTGCCTTATAAATATAGTCATATTAACACAGGTTTTAGAATGAACTTTGCTTTACCTATAAGCCTTTGATTCCTAAAGATGCATATTATGTTAAGTGTGCATGTGTGCTCAATCATGTTCACTTCTTTGCTACACCATGGACTGTAGCCTGCCAGGCTCCTCTGTCCTTGAAATTTTACAAGCAAGAATACTGGAATGGGTTGCCATTTCCTACTCCAGGGAATTTTCTGGACCCAGGGACCGAACCCACGTCTCTTGGGTCTCCCGCATTGGCAGGCAGATTCTCTACCACTGCCATCTGGGTGCCATCATATTATGTTAAGGAAGCCTCAATTAGGATATATAAAATCTCGTAGGGATACTTTCAGAGAAGGGGATGGCACCCCACTCCAGTACTCTTGCCTGGAAAATCCCATGGAGAGAGGAGCCTGGTAGGCTGCAGTCCATGGGGTCGCGATGAGTCGGACATAACTGAGAGACTTCCCTTTCACTTTTCACTTTCATGCACTGGAGAAGGAAATGGCAACCCACTCCAGTGTTCTTCTTGCCTGGAGAATCCCAGGGACAGGGGAGCCTTGTGGGCTGCCGTCTATGGGGTCACACAGAGCTGGACACGACTGAAGTGACTTGGCAGCAGTAGCAGGGATACATTGCTTAGTTTAATGGTATTATTCATCTGGACATTATCTGCCTCTTTTAGTTTTGCAACTCAAATTTCTGTGTATATCTTTGTATGTTCACAGGAAGACATTTATGGTNCACTTTCATGCACTGGAGAAGGAAATGGCAACCCACTCCAGTGTTCTTCTTGCCTGGAGAATCCCAGGGACAGGGGAGCCTTGTGGGCTGCCGTCTATGGGGTCACACAGAGCTGGACACGACTGAAGTGACTTGGCAGCAGTAGCAGGGATACATTGCTTAGTTTAATGGTATTATTCATCTGGACATTATCTGCCTCTTTTAGTTTTGCAACTCAAATTTCTGTGTATATCTTTGTATGTTCACAGGAAGACATTTATGGTCATCTCACTTCCATTATTCAGAATACCGACATCTTGGATGATGCAATTGTCCAAAGGTTGATTTATTATGCTTCTAAGGACATGAGAGATGACAATGTAAGTTTGATCCTTCATGATGCATCAGTGTCAGGGCCAGTAACAAACAGGTCTTTATGTGATGCAACTGCACCCATGTAGACATCCATAAACATTTTTCCATCACTACAAGGACCATAGATCACTTCTATTTGTTTTTCATGGTAACTTGGATATTAGTTACCCCATCACAGATGAGGAAACCAAGGTAGAGCTTTGAAAAGTTTAGAAGTAATATCCCATTCACTTTTAGATGAGGAAGCTGGTGCTTAGAGAGATTGTTTGCAAAGTAACACAGCTATCTATCAACAGAATGAATAAACTAGCACCCAAATTTCTTGGTTCCCATGTGAATTCCTGTCTCATCATATGCCTAATCGTCCATGTACACTAGGCATTGTATCTGAAAAGTTATTTGCAGAAGTAGTTTTAGTCTTACATTATTTCCTTCCAGAAAGGATTTTTACTTGTTTACCTGCCAAGGCACAAGCAATCTAATTTCAGGGCTTGGGATTTTTCTGGGCAACTTCCGTATTCATATGCCTAATTGTCCATGTACCCTAGGCATTGTATCTGAAAAGTTATTTGCAGAAGTAGTTTTAGTCTTACATTATTTCCTTCCAGAAAGGATTTTTACTTGTTTACCTGCCAAGGCACAAGCAATCTAATTTCAGGGCTTGGGATTTTTCTGGGCAACTTCCGTGACTCAATAGTCCATGGAGAGCCAATTTAACCTTCCATATCAATGCAGCCCTTTGGGGTCTTAAGCCTGAAAAGTAAAACATAGGATGACCAGGGTCTCACTACTGGTTGGCCCTGAATTCTGACTATTGTCCCGAAAAACTGCAAAGCAGTCCCAAAGGCAGGGTTTATATCTCTGGGTTTCCAGTCTTGTCCAGATTTCAATTCAGTAATTCATTCCACCTTATATTGTGATTGTCTTTGATGTTTCTATGAGTATATTTTTTAATATCTTGCCCAGCACTTTTTCTTTTCCTCAGCAGGAAAATGGATCAAAGTGACTTCATTCACCATTACCAAAAGCAAAGGCCCCTCCAAATATCTTCATTAAGGATAATTAGATCAGGTCAATACTAAAACTCAAAGCTCTGGACTCCCATGCCATTTTTCTTTCTCCATTCCCTTCAGTAATTCATATCACTTAAACATAAATCTTAACTTCATGGTACCTGATTAATTAGCTAGAAAATATGCATTGCCTCGAGCTTACAAGAACTCTATGAAAACCTGGCTTTGAGGTGCTTTTGAATTACCTCTGCTTCCGAGCTGCTGACATCTGTCCTAAAGTCTTCCACACGTGGTTTGTAACAGCCTGTTCTCCCTTGTTTGAAAAGGTAGAGAACTTATAAATATCATGTCAACTATTTCCCCTCTGCTGATTCTTGCTGGTTGTTATCGTTATTTTCCTTTTCTTCTTCAGATCCTCAGAGAAATCAGAATGCTAGCTGGGGAGGTATTGGTGTCTCTTGCCGCACATGACTTCAACTCTGTAATGTATGAAGTACAAAGTAACTTCAGGATTCTGGAACTACCAAATGAGTTCGTTGTGCTTGCCCTGGCTGAACTGGCAACCAGCTATGGTACAGAGGGAATAGCCTCCATATTTTCCCTGGGAAACCATCATTTTAATTGTCTAAACCCAAATGGGAGCAAAAGCACAGCAGGGGGGGGGGTGGGGGCAGGTCTCTTCTACTTCCTTCTGTACTAAAGACTGACAGCGACGTCTGGGCTACTGTTTGTGAGCTTGAATGGGCCTGCTCGCCAGTCATGGGTCCACGCTGCTCTGAATTTGGCTGGATTCTTTCTCCCTCCCTCACCTTTCCTTTCATCTGGCTTTGTGTTTGCAGAAGCACATTTTCCACAAGCCATATTCTGCAAACCACTCAACTCTTATATGAAGTAAGGTTTCCTAGGATGCTTTTTTCTAAACTACTTTATTTAACAGATATTTATTGAGCACCTATCACCTGTGCTAGGCCCTGGGGATACAGGCAAGTTCTGGTGGGAGGGATGAACATTAATGAAATAATTATCCAAGTAAGTAAGTGCTATGAAGCAACAGGTATAAACAACTGATAGAAAGCACCTTATTTTAAGGAGCTCTAACTACAGTAACTCCCCCAGATGTGACTAAGTTCCATTCCAAGAGCGTGTTTGTAAGCCCAGTTTGTTCGTTCAGTCCAACAAAATAAGCCTAGCATGGTCGACTGTATAGTACTGTACTGTAATAGGTTTATAATAATTTTCACACAATACATAAAAAATGAACACAAAATGTGAAGAAAATACTTTAATCTTACTGTACAGTACCTTGAAAAGTACAGTAATCCCAAGCTACGTCACCACAGCTTTTGTGCTTGCTTCCAGACATGATGGGCTTGGAATAAAAATACTTTACTTCTGCATTGTCTACAGTACTGTCCAGTAAAGTACTGGACATCTACTTGCACATGACATTGTGTACCAGACACGTGAACTAATGTATGAGACTGGACATGCAGTTGCACGTTCCCGTCTTTGAAAGTTTGCAACTTGAAGATTCATATGTAGGAGACTTACTGTACAGCCTGGCACTGGGGGGTGGGCGTGGGGTAGAATGGCTTCCCACCCCACCTCATCTGCTTTGAAAGGCTTGTTGACTGATGATGGTTTGCAGAGCTGTGACAGAACTTCCTCTTGTGCCCTTCCTGCAGTGTCCCAGAGTATTCCCTTCATGATGATGACCCTGCTCACCATGCAAACCATGCTCAGGCTGACCGAGGAGGAGAGGATGAAAAGCGCTTTCTGCGTTGGTGGGTATCCTTGTGGTTTCCCCTTTGTTAAGACCAGACTATAAGTGGAGCAAATGTCTTATTTTTCCTTTTACTCTTGTCCTTTCTAGTAATAGTATCTACCATTTACTGAGGGCCTTCCACATGGAAGGCTTTCTGCCAGGAGGAGTTACCCTTATCCATCCTCACTGCAATTCTACAAAGTACTATTAGCCCATTTTACAGATAAGAAACTGAGGGTCAAGGGAGTTAAGCAATTTTCTCTCAAAGTGATGACAGTCAATGTGATGGAGAGCTGGCATTCAGATCTATATGACCACCCTGTCCATATTCTTTCCACTGTCCTACATAGTCAGTTTCTACTAGTCTCCTTTTTCAACTGGACCACACTTCCTCTAGTGATTATGAGATCTTACTAACTCTTAGCCATGGGCTAAATTTTGGTATCTCTTTGTAATGCAATATTGTGAAAATGATAAGTAAACAATCTAATAAAAATACAAGCAATCATAAAATCAAGGAAAATGGGTAAACAAACTATGGTCACAAGTCCCTTCTACCCCAAAACTGAAAGACTTCTATAGTAATCAACAGTCTACAGAGAATGACTTGTCCTTCAGTTCCTGGAAAAAGCATTCTCTGCACAATAAGAGGCTTTTTGGATGAGTCTGAAGACCTGGACTCTCTCCTCTGATCAGTCACTGAGCCATCAGGTGATTCTGTCCTTCTCTCAACCTCATCACCTCTTAAAACAACAAATGAAGTGACTGCTGATATTCCTTCCACCATTGACATCTCTGTGACTATTATTTTATAGTATTTAAGGCCACAACAGTCTACAGAGAATGACTTGTCCTTCAGTTCCTGGAAAAAGCATTCTCTGCACAATAAGAGGCTTTTTGGATGAGTCTGAAGACCTGGACTCTCTCCTCTGATCAGTCACTGAGCCATCAGGTGATTCTGTCCTTCTCTCAACCTCATCACCTCTTAAAACAACAAATGAAGTGACTGCTGATATTCCTTCCACCATTGACATCTCTGTGACTATTATTTTATAGTATTTAAGGCCTGTGTTGTCAGAAATGTCTTCTTTACTTACCATCCAAGTCTTCTCTGTTCTATTTTCCCGTTTCTTCTTGTCTGTCCTCAGTGAAGGTAAGATTTGTACTTGATAAATATTGAGAATTTACTATCTACCTGGGTACTGCCATGGGTATTTTTAGATTATTATTTCATTTAACCTTCACAGTTACTGCATTGAGTGGATAACTATTTCAGTTCATTTTACAGATGAGAAATTAAGGCTTAGAAAGGTTAAACAGCTTGCTTGCAATCACATAGCCAATACTTGGCAGATACGAGATGTGAAGTATGACAGTCTAAGTAAAGGACTCAAATTACTATACTAGATAAAGCAGTTTTCAATATTTTTTTATTTTCCCTACTTACCATCACAGTTAACACTGTGTTCCAGCAAAACAACATTTGATGCCTCTAAGTGCATTTCTACCTCCAGTATTAATAACCAAGAAGGTAAAAGAAAATAAAATCAAAAATCACAATGCAATGAATAAGGGAATTCTTATCTGTGTATTACAAAGTTATCTAAGTATTCTTTGGTCCTAAAGCAACCTTTGCCTGATTGCCAGTTAAGGTTACATGTCTATATTATAAAGAAAATACATACAATTTAATAGCCATCCATCTAGCTGTGCAATCAATCAGCAAAGAAACAGATGTTGTGTTTTTTGTTTCAGGATATCAACAAACAAGGTATGTATACCACACACACAGAATAGAAGTGAGAAAATGTAACATGAAATTATATGAGAGAGTTTGGAGGGGGAGGAATAAACCAATAAATGACCAGTTCTAAAGCTAAGCTACTCAGCATCTTTTCCATAGTATTATGTGACATATCCTTGAGAGAGTAAACTATAATTTTTTACTATCTAATACAAGGGATAGCATGAGGAGCTAATCACAGTTAACATTGTGTTCCAGCAAAACCACATTTGTTGCCTCTAAGTGCATTTCTACCTCCAGTATTAATAACCAAGAAGGTAAAAGAAAATAAAATCAGAAATCACAATGCAATGAATAAGGGAATTCTTATCTGTGTATTACAAAGTTATCTACGTATTCTTTGGTCCTAAAGCAACCTTTGCCTGACTGCCAGTTAAGGTTACATGTCTATACTATAAAGAAAATATATACAATTTAATAGCCATCCATCTAGCTGTGCAATCAATCAGCAAAGAAACAGATGTTGTGTTTGTTGTTTCAGGATATAAACAAACAAGGTATGTATACCACACACACAGAATAGAAGTGAGAAGATGTAACATGAGATTATATGAGAGAGTTTGGAGGGGGAGGAATAAACCAATAAATGACCAGTTCTAAAGCTAAGCTACTCGGCATCTTTTCCATAGTATTGTGTGACATATCCTTGAGAGAGTAAACTATAATTTTTTACTATCTAATACAAGGGATAGCATGAGGAGCTGAAGGAAAAAACAATTATTAATGACTTGATGCAAATATATATGACATTTTGCAGGCTCAGGATTTTTAAGTTTTATTAAAGTAAAATGTACATGGAGAAAAACATAATTACCATAAGTATACAAATAGATTTAAGGGCCTAGATCTGATAGATAGAGTGCCTGATGAACTATGGAATGAGGTACGTGACACTGTACAGGAGACAGGGATCAAGACCATTCCCATGGAAAAGAAATGCAAAAAAGAAAAATGGCTATCTGGGGAGGCCTTACAAATAGCTGTGAAAAAAAGAGAGGAGAAAAGCAAAGGAAAAAAGGAAAGATATAAGCATCTGAATGCAGGGTTCCAAAGAATAGCAAGAAGAGATAAGAAAGCCTACTTCAGCGATCAATGCAAAGAAATAGAGGAAAACATCAGCATGGGAAAGACTAGAGATCTCTTCAAGAAAATTAGAGATACCAAGGGAACATTTCATGCAAA
>SJYX01004791.1:30530-66089 GCA_006410675.1 Oreotragus oreotragus
ACTGACTGAACTGATAGCAATTCTGGATGGTATGTTGCAGTATCTCATTATGGTTTTAATTTACATTTCACTAAAGTTGGCTGGAGCACTTTTTTATAAATTTATTTGGTACTGTCATAGATTTTATAGAAATTAATACACATTTGTTAATCATCAGTAAGCTCTTCTCAGATTATATTATGGCCCATCCCCTCTTGATATTTTTCTCAGTCTGTGGTTGTTTTAAATGCAGCCCTAGAGAAGTTCAGCAGAGCCATTTACAAGTATGTCAACCACTGGAGAGATTTCCCCTATCCCAGATTGGATGCCAACCGCCTCTCTGACAAGATCTTCATGCTGTTCCAGTATATCATGGACAAGTGGGCCTCCACGACCTCGCCCACACAAGTGAGTGGGGCTCAGTATGACTCCAGCTAGCTCTCCTCGCATCCCGATTGATCTTCCTCTTCTCGCTTTAACATGATAATTCATCCTAGTTCTTTTGGAAAGTGGTGGGTTATATTTTATCTGGTTTATTAAGTCTTTTGTTTTTCCTGTTTCAAATCACTATTTACTCGTTTATTTCAACTAATATTTATTGAGTCCCCATGACATGTCAGATAGCATTCCACATATTGGAGATACAGCAGAGATTAAACAGACCCAAATCCCCACTCTCATGGAAGTGACATGCCTATGTGTGAAAAGAACAATAAATAACTAAAATGAGCAAAATATATGAAATGTTAGCTATATCATAACCCATATTTGGACTGAGTCACTGATTAGGAAAAAAACCAGTCCACAGAAATTTGCTGTGTCTATGACTATCACAATGAGTTACAATGACATCTAAAGAATGAGACTGACCATTTCATAATAGTGTAATGCCTTCTAAAGAATAGATTACAAAATGCATTCATATATATAATTACATCCTAATCTTGCTTAATTGCTATAATTTTTTAAGTAAGCTAATTTATATTTTATTTTAATCTCTTTATTGCTATAAAAGATTTAACATTTAGCTACTTCTTTAGTTTCTTCTTTATATTTTGAGCTATTAATTTCTTTAACATGCTAGGATGGTGAAATCATTAGCAAACATGAAGTTTTTAAAATACTCTGTAGAGGTCTTCTATGGAAGCCACTTGAAAAGCAAATGCAATTCAAATTTCCTCACTACAAGAGTTAGGCAAGTAATGAGAAGGTGCACAAAGGAATAAGAGAGCACAGGGAGAGAAACACTTAACACCCGATGAGTACTAGAAAGGCCATGACACTAGAACTGAGCTTGCAGCCTATGAGGTCATTTACTGCTGGGGAGATGCAGTCACTGAAGAGGGGAAAACTCACTGAAGCATAGGTTGGAGATGGGATAACGTGGCACTTGAGTGAGTTAAGTGGGAGGAGGGGAAGTAGGGTGAGGAACGTGAATATAAAGAGGCAGAAACAAAAGAAACCCAAATGGTGATCTTGGCCAACAGAATAAAGAGCCTTGAATTCTACACAGGATGTTTTTTAAGAAATAAGAAAACTTGGGAGGACTTGAAGAATGAGATCTTAGAAACTAAGGAGTGATTTTCAAAAAGCAAGGACAGATCTACAGAGGCCATTGTTATGGTGCTCAAATAAGGAAAATCTTGAAACATGTCACTGCATGGAAATGTGGTAGAACCACCTCTCAGCTGACACACAGTCTTAAGTGAAATAAACGGTTATTGTTATTAGCCACTAAGCTTTTTAAAATTTCTTTATTTTTTAATTGGAGTATAATTGCTTTACAATGTTTTAATTGGAGTATAATTGCTTTACAATGTTGTGTTAGCTTCTGCTGTATAATAATGTGAATCAGATATGTGTATGCATATATCCCCTCCCACTTGAAGCTCCCTCCCACCCCATCCCACCGCTGTAGGTCATCCCAGAGCACTGCGCTGAGCTCCCTGTGCTATACAGCAGCTTCTCAAAACTATCTGTTTTATGCAAGGCTGTGTCTATATGTCTATGCCAGTCTCTCAATCCATCCAATTCTCTCCTTCCCCTGTTGTGCCCACATGTCTGCTCACAAAGCCTTTGACCTGTCTCTTATACACATCTAGATGTGTATAAGAGACAGGTGCTATACAGCAGCTTCTCAAAACTATCTGTTTTATGCAAGGCTGTGTCTATATGTCTATGCCAGTCTCTCAGTCCATCCAATTCTCTCCTTCCCCTGTTGTGCCCACATGTCTGCTCTCTACATCTGCATCTCAATTCCTGTCCTGCAAATAGGTCCATTGGCACCATTTTTCTAGATTCCAAGTATATGTGTTCATATACAATATTATTGCATTGTATATTACAATATACTATATGCAAAGAGTTTTCCTCTTTCTGACTTACTTCACTCTGCATGACAGACTCTAGGTTCATCCATATCACTACAAATGACACAATTTTATTCCTTTCTGTGACTGCCACTGACTTTTGAGATAGTTTGCTCTATAGGAAAAATTAGCTAGTAGATAAAAATTATATAATATTAGGCAGAAGAAGCAGAATATAGAACTATAGATTAAAGAATGATGTCAGTTTTAAAGAAATTAAAATACATAGAGAAAAAGAGAGAAAGGAAAAGATCAAGTAAAGGAAAATACGTATTAAAAACATACCAAATAGTGCCTATCCATGAGTACGGTGGGTACTATGTTTTCTGCTTCATCTTAACTTTTGTGATTTCTAAATTTTTATCATCAATATATATTGCATTTATATTTTGTGTGCGTTCACTTTTCATGTCATGTGGAAGCCAGAGTATTGTGGACTGAGAAATAAGTGGAAGGTAGGGAGTGGAGATAGAAAGGCAGACCACTCCTTCAATCAACTTTGATATGCAAGCAAGAAAAGAGAAAGAGAATTGGGTGAGGATAACAGTGGGGTTGAAGTGATATGAACTCAAAGAATTTTTCATGTCAGGAAGATTTTTAATTTGTTAGTATATTCTCATTAGTTGTCTAGCACAGGGAGCTCTACCTAATTCACTGTGGTGACTTGAATGGGAAGGAAGTCCAAAAGAAAGGAGATATACATATGGTTGATCCATCTTCCTGTACAGCAGAAACTAACACAATATTGTGGAGCAACTATACCCCAATAAAAGTTCATTTAAAAAGAAAAATTAAAAAAAAGAAAGAATCCACATTGTTTGTAAAATAAACTTATAAGTAAATTTTTTAGATTATTGACATTTTAAGCACCACGATGTTTAATAATACTATTCATAATAATAATATTCAGAGGAATACTGAAGAAAATTAAACATATTTCATGAAAAGGTGAAAGTGAAGTCTCTCAGTCGTGTCCGAATCTTTGCGACCCCATGAGTGGTAGTCTACCAGGCTCCGCTGTCCATGGGATTTTCCAGGCAAGAATGCTGGAATGGGCTGCCATTTCCTTCTCCAGGGGATCTTCCCAACCCAGGGATCGAACGCAGGTCTTCTGCATTGCAGACAGACGCTTTACCGTCTGAGCCACGAGGGAAATCCTCATGAAAAAAAATTTTTTTTTAATTTAGTCTGTGGGAAATCTTTGCGACCCCATGAGTGGTAGTCTGCCAGGCTCTGCTGTCCAT
Organism: Oreotragus oreotragus; assembly: GCA_006410675.1. Taxonomy (NCBI): domain Eukaryota; kingdom Metazoa; phylum Chordata; class Mammalia; order Artiodactyla; family Bovidae; genus Oreotragus; species Oreotragus oreotragus. The sequence continues at coordinate 34,123 of SJYX01004791.1, forward strand.
GGGATTTTCCAGGCAAGAATGCTTGAATGGGCTGCCATTTCCTTCTCCAGGGGATCTTCCCAACCCAGGGATCGAACGCGGGTCTTCTGCATTGCAGACAGACGCTTTACCGTCTGAGCCACGAGGGAAATCCTCATGAAAAAAATTTTTTTAAAAATTTAGTCTGTGGGAACTTGAATAGAATTTGTATCCTACTATTGTGTGAAAATTATTTAAACCTTGATTATGTTGATTGGCGCATGGTGCTTTTCAGATCCACTATATCCTTCTACTTTTCTGTATATTCTATTAATTTTTGAGAGTTTAATATTAAAACTCCAGTTGAAAATCTTAATTTATTTACTTAAAAAAAGTGTAATATATAGTGGAACTACATGTAACATTGTTCTATATTTTCCAAGTCTCCTGTAACTGTGCTATTATCATACTTTTGTAATTTAAAAAATAAAGAAAAAGAAAAAGTTTTTAACAAAGATGTGTATAAGAGACAGAAGTTATATATGATAACAGTTTCAACATGAAGTGTTGATGATCATCATGTAAGAGTTGATATCTCATTTATTCAGTTTAGAAGAAATACTCTTGGATTCTTAGTTGCAGTGACTTGAAATGTTTAACTATAACCCAACAAATGTTATTTTTTTGTTTTATAGACGATTATACAAGTACTTTACTAAAATGGGTCATTGTTCTAAAATTATGCAAAACATGGTATTAAACTTTGTTGCTGGATACTCAGAACTTTAAAGAAACAAGAATGAAAATCTTTACATGATTTTCCCTGTATTATTATTTTGACTACAAGGCTTACCAGTGGGAAAATTAATGGATGGATGGATGGATGGATAGGTACATAAACAGATAGATGGATAGATTAAAGGGTGGAGATAGGCATATAATTTCACACATATGGTAAGTTTTGTATGGGTATGTCAAGTGCTTGGTAAAATGCTTGGCACAGAAAAAAACACTGAAAAAGTGTAAGCTACTGTCATTATTATGATGTTTTGTGGACTTTGCAATGCTACCAAAACAAATGAAAAGAAGAATTACCACATATAGTAGTACAGTACAGTGAATTGTGAATAAAAGACATATATTTTCCAAGTATCCTGTAACTGTGCTATTATCATACTTTTGTAATTTAAAAAATAAAGAAAAAGAACAAGTTTTTAACAAATTTGTTAATATAGTAAAATAAACTGACCATTAGAATGAGAGAAGGGAGGGGCAAACATTGAAATGAGCATAGATATGGATATGGATGTAGATACAAATATAAATATAGCTCTTCATCATACAATGAATACAGTGATCTTAGACTAAATATTTTTTGAAAAAACCTTGTTTGGTTGAAAACAGTAAGGAAAGGTTTTGGGAGGTATCTAAAACTCTTCCAGACATCATGGAATATGAAGTCAAGTGGGCCTTAGGAAGCATCACTACGAACAAAGTTAATGGAGGTAATGGCATTCCAGTTTAGCTCTTTCAAATCCTGAAAGATGATGCTGTGAAAGTGCTACACTCAATATGCCAGCAAATTTGGAAAACTCAGCAGTGGCCACAGGACTGGAAAAGGTCAGTTTTCACTCCAATCCCAAAGAAAGACAATGCCAAAGAATGCTCAAACTACCGCACAATTGCACTCATCTCACACGCTACTAAAGGCATGCTCAAAATTCTCCAAGCCAGGCTTCAGCAATACGTGAACTGTGAACTCCCTGATGTTCAAGCTGGTTTTAGAAAAGGCAGAGGAACCAGAGATCAAATTGCCAACATCAGCTGGATCATGGAAAAAGCAAGAGAATCCTTCTCCTATGCATGAAAGTGAAAAGTGAAAGGGAAGTCGCTCAGTATTGTCCGACTCTTAGCGACCCCATGGACTGCTGCCCACCAGGCTCTTCCAAACGTGGGACCTTCCAGGCAAGAGTACTATATTGAGAAATGTACAAAAAGCATAGTGAAATAATTTATTATGTACTTATGTAAAGTATAATAGTTATTATATATCTTATATTATTAATATATAGTCTTATATTATACTTTAAATAAATATACTATAATTATACATAATATGTATACCTAATATACACAAAAATAATATACTTGTAATATACATAAGTATATTATACTTATGTAAAGTATAATTAAGTATTCTACTTTTTCTAAGTATCTGTTTGCTGCCTCTGCAGATTTTGGCCATCATTAAGGCTCATGGCCCCACAGTGAGCTTGCTGCTCCATCGGGAAGACCTCTGTGAATATGCCCTGGGCCAGGTCCCGTGGCTCCTTAACCAGTACAAAGACAAAGAGATTGACTTTCACGTCACTCAGGTGAGAGCCACATCAGAGAAACTGATTCCCACGGTTGTCCAAAGATCATCCTGAAGGATGTTCATTCTCAGAAGGGGTTAAGGAACTCAAACATGTTTTGGGGCAGCTGAATTTACATACCTCCCAGGAAATATGAGGTAGAGAAGCAGTAGGCCTCTGAGATGGCAGAAACTCCAGAAAGGAATTCCTGTTCAAGCTGCTGGGGCACTGAACAAGGTAAGGCAGCCAGAATCACTAAAGAAAATGGGTAACCACTGGAAGGATAGGGGTATGTTCTCCTCACAACACATGAGCACTTGCCTTCCACATCCTGGGCTGCCACTCCGCAGGCAAGCTCCAACTGACCTTGGAGAGCTTTTATTCCAGAGTCTAAGACAGATATTGACCGCAGCAGTCCTTTATGATGTCAGCCTTCCGAAGGCCTTGAGGAAGGCCATCTTTATCAATTTACTCCACCAGGTAAGACCATGCTGTCAAATCTGTTTCATTGTCACAGTTTCTTGTGTTTCATGTCTAGCCCATTTTTTTTCTTCTCGTTCAGGTGTGCAGAGTTCCAGAGCCTCCAGAAAAAGAAAACGAAATCGAAGCTTCAAACTGTTTCCTCATTCTAGGTAGGCCTCAGCATGCAGTAGGCTTTTAATTAAAATGTCTCAGAGTGGTGATGATAACAAGGATGAAGTGTGAGCAAACTGCCACATTCGTCACTTTCACACATACACACCAAATGTTCCTTGGACTCACGCTATTCTGTTTTTTTCATACCCTACCTGTTCTGAGGAGTGCAGTAGGTGGGGTGACCAATTATCCTGATCTGCCCAGGACCGAAGGATTTCTGGGAAATTAGAACTTTCAGTTTTAAAACCAGAAAAGTCCCAGACATATTTTGGATATAAACTCTTTACTGGGTATGTGGTTGGCAAATATTTTTCCCATTTCATAGGTTGCCTTTTCATTTTGCTGATGGTTTCCTTTTCTGAGCAGAAGCTTTTTGGTTTGATGGAATCCCACTTGTATATTTTTGCTTATGTTACCTCTGCTTCTAGAGTCAAATGCAAAAAAATCATTGCTGAGACCAGTGTTAAGAAGCTTAGTCTCTAAATTTTCTTCTAGAAGCTTTACAGTTTCAGGTCTTATGTTCAAGTTTTAAATTTATTTTGATTTAATTTGTGTGCATTTGTATTTTTTGAGGTAACAATCAGACTTCTTTCTTTTCTACATGACTGCTCCGTTTTCCCAGCACCATTCACTGAAGAGACTAATCTTTCTGCATTGTATATATTCCCGGGTCTTTTGTTGAAAATTAATTGACCATATATGCTTGGGTTTATGTCCAAGCAAGCCAGTGTGAGTTGGTAGCCCTAAGGCTAGAAAATACATTTTTTCTTGGTATTTGTGATTATTAAAAACTCTATCAAACTAATGTTACCTTTTTTTTCTTCCCTGTCAACTCTTGGTATTTATCCCTTACCATTTTCTCCAGCCTTCACTCTCTTTTTTCTTTTTGCTTTCACATCACAATCCTGTCCATCACTATGTTAGGATCTACAACTTGACGCAAGTTGCAGAGCAAACGCCAGGGTCCCAGGGTCAGGATACAACACTATGTTCTTGTATAGTTTCTCAGGGCAAGGGACAAGAACAATCCTATACCTCCCACACCTGCACCCTCTCCAAAATATGTCATCTCCACTACCTCACTGCATACCTTTCTAGTATGGTCTAGTTCTCTCCTAATCAGCCCCTCTGTTTCTATACTTTCCAGTTCTCTATGTGCCAGCCTAATTAACTACTGTGCTTTATCATTTCCAGCCCACACCTCTCCACCCTACCCAGACCTTTCTTCAGTTTTCCCTGCTTCCTCCCTACCCCCACCAGCTGCACAGCTGGTGAAGCATCACCTTGATCTCTGCCTCCATGTTCACAAGGCTTCCGGCTGTGTCTCTGTCTGTGTCTTCTATCCATCTCTTATAAAGACACCAGCTACACTGAATTAATACAACTTCATCTTAACTTGATTTCATCTACAAAGAACCTAATTTCCAAATAAGGTTACATTCACAGGTGTGAACAGAAGTGGGCCTAACTCTCTTAGGGACAAAACTGTTAAATTCTATATACTAAAGAAGTATGGGCCTAATAAAATCTGATTACCAACCAAAGGGTGACTTTGACAATTCTCATAGAACGATTGTCTTCCCATTCACAAGAATTTTACCTAAGGTGAAAATGAGTTCTGTTGACTCCAGTATTTCTTAACCCACAGCCCATTCAAACCCTGCAGACCTGATGGATTTTTTTGATGAACAAATGAGAAATAACAATGAAGCCATTCGAATGGGAATCTTGACTTTGTTAAGATCGGCCATCAATGCTGAGGGTAAGAATAGGGGTGACACCAGAGTTGCTTCTTTTGTATTAAGAAGCAGATTGAAACCTGTGCATTGTCTCTAATTCGATCCTGTGTCTTTGGAAAGTTTACAGAGCATCATATTCAAGTAAAGTCAAAGTGAAGTCACCCAGTCGTGTCCGACTCTTTGCGACCCCATGGACTGTAGCCTACCAGGCTCCTCCCTACATGGGATTCTCCAGGCAACAGTACTGGAGTGGGTTGCCATTTCCTTCTCCAGGGTATCTTCCCAACCCAGGGATCGAACTCAAGTCTCCCACATTCCAGGCACATGCTTTAACCTCTGGGCCACCAGGGAAGCCCATATTCAAGTAAAGCTAGGTTTTCTTAGTCAGCTATAATCAATCTACTACTTTTAAATAGTCATTTCCAGTTACCTCTGTTCTTTCATGATATCTATGGATGCAGTCAGTAAAGGAATAGAATATTTGAGAATTGAATCTGGAATTGAAAAGAGGTGTTGGTTAAGTGGCCCAATAAACTGAGGGTGGGTGTAAGAATACACAGTGTTCTGTAAATCTGTACTTTTAGAAAAGAGAATTTAATAAATTTTCATTTTTCATTAATTCCAAAAACTATTTTTGCAATTTCAGAATGCATCTTATAATTGATAGCATCTTTAATTATCATTAGCCACTATAGTTTTTCACTCTTGGTGAAATATAAACTAATGATGCCTCATAAAATTGATACCTTAGATTCAATAAAATATGATCATTCATTTTTGTACAATGAAATAATAATTTTTTTAAAAAAAATTCAGTTTGCCCTGTGATTTACTGAAGAATTGGCAGAAGAAACCTGAGGTGGTCTCCAAAATTTAAGGCTAATCCATTAGGTATGATGTATTGACTGCACTTAAGAATCTAACAATTTAAACAAGGTTAAACAAAGTGTAACAGAGGACCAAAAAAAGCAGTCAGCATCTATAAAGAGTTGAAAAAGGAGAAGGTAGGAAGGAAGTGAACAACATAAAATGTTAAGGACAAGAGACTTTGCAATTACGTGCCATAACTAATCGGTTTTCAACAATTCCAGAACGTACTGTACTCCTACTGAAGCAGGCCTATCAATTTCTCTCTCTGTCTTTCAGAGCCCAAGTTGAGGGATCATATTACTTCAATTGAAAAAGCAGTCAAAGTCGTCATGGGTGACCTCAGTATTAAAGTAAGAGAATTAATGGGGACTTTCGTTTGGATAATGATAGCTTTAGGAGTAAATGAAATGGTTTCGACTCTTTAAGGATGTGCTTATGAGACTGATTTATAAAGAGCTCAGTGATCAATTCTATTTTTAAAAGAACTCCATCTTTCCCTAATAAGATAAACTCTATCAAAGTAAAGTTCTGAAACACATTCAGTTCAAGGGCTTCTTAGTAGGAAAAAAAAAAAAAAGATTTTGGCCTAGAGCATGATTCTGCTGTGCTAAATAGTTTAAAAATTAATTGTTAATTATAAAGATGATACTTCTTCCTCCAAAAATAATAACCCCTGAACCCAATTTTGAGCAGAGATATCCTATTTTCCAGTCGGGGAGCATCTATAGAAAGTCTTACATGCACAATAGATCTCTCAATATCTCCTGATTATCTGATTAAAGTATTCCATGTTGGAAAAGACATAGAACTTTTATGGGAGAAATTTTTTTAAATTAGCAATTATAGTATTATTTTGTATGAAAATTGTATTTTATTTGGATCAAAGCCCAATGCAGAAGCCAATGAAGAGGAGAAAATTCTCCCAAGAGGCTTTGGTCACCAATAACCATGGTTAAAATAATCAAACCTATGCAATAAATAATAATAGAGTGATTATATATAAAAACTTGACCCAGTAATTGAGCAAACCAATTGAAGCATTGCTAGGACTTAGGGTAGAATAAGAGAGGACAGAAATTTCCAGGAAAGCGCTCACTCCTTGGGCAAATATAGAGAGGTTTACCTCTTTCTCCTCAGTTAGGGAGATTACAGAGTCCGTGTGTGCAACCTTGTGACCCTGCTTCCCTGTGAAAAATTATTTTCTTCCTACCCTCCATTAAAAGACCTAGTCACTAAGGAATTAGATCTGAGGTTTCTATCTTCCAGGGAAGCAATCCAATAAATGAATTGAAGCCAAATTATTTTAAAAAATTTGTGACACGGGTTCATAACCATTTATTCAAATCCATAGAGCAAGACACATTTCAGAATTTACAATTTTTCAGATTTGAAAAGAGTGTTACTGTGATAGTAGCCCACAATCAAACCTATTAAGATTTCTTCAAGAAAACGTATGCATATTCACACTACATAGAATGGGTAAAGATGTTGGATGACATCACCGACTCAATGGACATGAGTTTGAGCAAGCTCTAGGACACGGTAAAGGACAGGGAAGACTGGCATGCTAGAGTCCATAGGCTCGCAAAGAGTCGGACATGACTGAGAGACTGATTAACAACACAGAGCTTTAAAACAGTTCAGCTTGAGTTTCTCCACCAAGTTGGAGCCAAATTTAAGAAACAGAAGTCAAGATTCTTTACCATTGAGCCACCTGAGAAGCCCCATCTATTACACTAATATCATTCAATTTATAGGGTTGGTTTTTTTTTAAAGATTCCCTCTGAAAGACCCATAAAGGTTACAGAATAAAGAGTATCTAAATTTCCATTCTCCCCAAAGAGGTTAAATATTCTTAATGCATGTTCCCTACTCTAGGTGAGGAACTCCACCCTCCTCCTCATCCAGACCATGTGTGAAAAGTGCTACATTGAAGCCCGGGAAGGCTGGCCACTGATTGACTACATCTTCGCCCAGTTTTCAATGTCCAACACGAATCTGGTACAAAGAGGGTGTCATCTTGAGTGCTGCTCTGCAACAAGTGCAGTTGACTCAACTGGATTTTTTTTAATGCCTGCAGTTTTAGTAACTGAAGTCATATTTAAGCTTTATCACTTTTATTAATAAATTTTCAGCATCTAGTGTTCTCCGTTCCCTTCCACTGATACCATTTCTAACTTATCGTAAATGCAAGGTTAAATCACAGTTTTCCCTAGAGAAGAGGCAACCTGGCCTCCAAGGCCGGGTGCTGGTTTGGAGAGAGGCAGAGAAAGCGAATTGTTTCTAGAAAACAGGAAACATCCATACTTGTTACACTGGTTCCTTTGGAGGAAGAGCCTGAAAAACACATGTCTAAGATCTCAGTGATCTTACAACCTCACTGCAAGTGAAATTGCAGTCCACTCCATAGGAAGTAGTGGAAATTTTTGTCCCAGAGAGGAATGACAGAAACTCCAGAAAGGAATTCCTGTTCAAGCTGCTGGGGCACTGAACAAGGTAAGGCAGCCAGAATCACTAAAGAAAACGGGCAACCACTGGAAGGATAGGGGTATGTTCTCCTCACAACACATGAGCACTTGCCTTCCACATCCTGGGCTGCCACTCCGCAGGCAAGCTCCAACTGACCTTGGAGAGCTTTTATTCCAGAGTCTAAGACAGATATTGACCGCAGCAGTCCTTTATGATGTCAGCCTTCCAAAGGCCTTGAGGAAGGCCATCTTTATCAATTTACTCCACCAGGTAAGACCATGCTGTCAAATCTGTTTCATTGTCACAGTTTCTTGTGTTTCATGTCTAGCCCATTAATTTTTTTTCTTCTCGTTCAGGTGTGCAGAGTTTCAGAGCCTCCAGAAAAAGAAAACGAAATCGAAGCTTCAAACTGTTTCCTCATTCTAGGTAGGCCTCAGCATGCAGTAGGCTTTTAATTAAAATGTCTCAGAGTGGTGATGCTAACAAGGATGAAGTGTGAGCAAACTGCCACATTCGTCACTTTCACACATACACACCAAATGTTCCTTGGACTCACACTATTCTGTTTTTTTCATACCCTACCTGTTCTGAGGAGTGCAGTAGGTGGGGTGACCAATTATCCTGATCTGCCCAGGACCGAAGGATTTCTGGGAAATTAGAACTTTCAGTTTTAAAACCAGAAAAGTCCCAGACATATTTTGGATATAAACTCTTTACTGGGTATGTGGTTGGCAAATATTTTTCCCATTTCATAGGTTGCCTTTTCATTTTGCTGATGGTTTCCTTTTCTGAGCAGAAGCTTTTTGGTTTGATGGAATCCCACTTGTATATTTTTGCTTATGTTACCTCTGCTTCTAGAGTCAAATGCAAAAAAATCATTGCTGAGACCAGTGTTAAGAAGCTTAGTCTCTAAATTTTCTTCTAGAAGCTTTACAGTTTCAGGTCTTATGTTCAAGTTTTAAATTTATTTTGATTTAATTTGTGTGCATTTGTATTTTTTGAGGTAACAATCAGACTTCTTTCTTTTCTACATGACTGCTCCGTTTTCCCAGCACCATTCACTGAAGAGACTAATCTTTCTGCATTGTATATATTCCCGGGTCTTTTGTTGAAAATTAATTGACCATATATGCTTGGGTTTATGTCCAAGCAAGCCAGTGTGAGTTGGTAGCCCTAAGGCTAGAAAATACATTTTTTCTTGGTATTTGTGATTATTAAAAACTCTATCAAACTAATGTTACCTTTTTTTTCTTCCCTGTCAACTCTTGGTATTTATCCCTTACCATTTTCTCCAGCCTTCACTCTCTTTTTTCTTTTTTCTTTCACATCACAATCCTGTCCATCACTATGTTAGGATCTACAACCTGACGCAAGTTGCAGAGCAAACGCCAGNAAAAACTCTATCAAACTAATGTTACCTTTTTTTTCTTCCCTGTCAACTCTTGGTATTTATCCCTTACCATTTTCTCCAGCCTTCACTCTCTTTTTTCTTTTTGCTTTCACATCACAATCCTGTCCATCACTATGTTAGGATCTACAACCTGACGCAAGTTGCAGAGCAAACGCCAGGGTCCCAGGGTCAGGATACAACACTATGTTCTTGTATAGTTTCTCAGGGCAAGGGACAAGAACAATCCTATACCTCCCACACCTGCACCCTCTCCAAAATATGTCATCTCCACTACCTCACTGCATACCTTTCTAGTATGGTCTAGTTCTCTCCTAATCAGCCCCTCTGTTTCTATACTTTCCAGTTCTCTATGTGCCAGCCTAATTAACTACTGTGCTTTATCATTTCCAGCCCACACCTCTCCACCCTACCCAGACCTTTCTTCAGTTTTCCCTGCTTCCTCCCTACCCCCACCAGCTGCACAGCTGGTGAAGCATCACCTTGATCTCTGCCTCCATGTTCACAAGGCTTCCGGCTGTGTCTCTGTCTGTGTCTTCTATCCATCTCTTATAAAGACACCAGCTACACTGAATTAATACAACTTCATCTTAACTTGATTTCATCTACAAAGAACCTAATTTCCAAATAAGGTTACATTCACAGGTGTGAACAGAAGTGGGCCTAACTCTCTTAGGGACAAAACTGTTAAATTCTATATACTAAAGAAGTATGGGCCTAATAAAATCTGATTACCAACCAAAGGGTGACTTTGACAATTCTCATAGAACGATTGTCTTCCCATTCACAAGAATTTTACCTAAGGTGAAAATGAGTTCTGTTGACTCCAGTATTTCTTAACCCACAGCCCATTCAAACCCTGCAGACCTGATGGATTTTTTTGATGAACAAATGAGAAATAACAATGAAGCCATTCGAATGGGAATCTTGACTTTGTTAAGATCGGCCATCAATGCTGAGGGTAAGAATAGGGGTGACACCAGAGTTGCTTCTTTTGTATTAAGAAGCAGATTGAAACCTGTGCATTGTCTCTAATTCGATCCTGTGTCTTTGGGAAGTTTACAGAGCATCATATTCAAGTAAAGTCAAAGTGAAGTCACCCAGTCGTGTCCGACTCTTTGCGACCCCATGGACTGTAGCCTACCAGGCTCCTCCCTACATGGGATTCTCCAGGCAACAGTACTGGAGTGGGTTGCCATTTCCTTCTCCAGGGTATCTTCCCAACCCAGGGATCGAACTCAAGTCTCCCACATTCCAGGCACATGCTTTAACCTCTGGGCCACCAGGGAAGCCCATATTCAAGTAAAGCTAGGTTTTCTTAGTCGGCTATAATCAATCTACTACTTTTAAATAGTCATTTCCAGTTACCTCTGTTCTTTCATGATATTTATGGATGCAGTCAGTAAAGGAATAGAATATTTGAGAATTGAATCTGGAATTGAAAAGAGGTATTGGTTAAGTGGCCCAATAAACTGAGGGTGGGTGTAAGAATACACAGTGTTCTGTAAATTTGTACTTTTAGAAAAGAGAATTTAATAAATTTTCATTTTTCATTAATTCCAAAAACTGTTTATTTTTGCAATTTCAGAATGCATCTTATAATTGATAGCATCTTTAATTATCATTAGCCACTATAGTTTTTCACTCTTGGTGAAATATAAACTAATGATGCCTCATAAAATTGATACCTTAGATTCAATAAAATATGATCATTCATTTTTGTACAATGAAATAATAATTTTTTTAAAAAAAATTCAGTTTGCCCTGTGATTTACTGAAGAATTGGCAGAAGAAACCCGAGGTGGTCTCCAAAATTTAAGGCTAATCCATTAGGTATGATGTATTGACTGCATTTAAGAATCTAACAATTTAAACAAGATTAAACAAAGTGTAACAGAGGACCAAAAAAAGCAGTCAACATCTATAAAGAGTTGAAAAAGGAGAAGGTAGGAAGGAAGTGAACAACATAAAATGTTAAGGACAAGAGACTTTGCAATTACGTGCCATAACTAATCGGTTTTCAACAATTCCAGAGCGTACTGTACTCCTACTGAAGCAGGCCTATCAATTTCTCTCTCTGTCTTTCAGAGCCCAAGTTGAGGGATCATATTACTTCAATTGAAAAAGCAGTCAAAGTCGTCATGGGTGACCTCAGTATTAAAGTAAGAGAATTAATGGGGACTTTCGTTTGGATAATGATAGCTTTAGGAGTAAATGAAATGGTTTCGACTCTTTAAGGATGTGCTTATGAGACTGATTTATAAAGAGCTCAGTGATCAATTCTACTTTTAAAAGAACTCCATCTTTCCCTAATAAGATAAACTCTATCAGAGTAAAGTTCTGAAACACATTCAGTTCAAGGGCTTCTTAGTAGGAAAAAAAAAAAAAGATTTTGGCCTAGAGCATGATTCTGCTGTGCTAAATAGTTTAAAAATTAATTGTTAATTATAAAAATGATACTTCTTCCTCCAAAAATAATAACCCCTGAACCCAATTTTGAGCAGAGATATCCTATTTTCCAGTCGGGGAGCATCTATAGAAAGTCTTACATGCACAATAGATCTCTCAATATCTCCTGATTATCTGATTAAAGTATTCCATGTTGGAAAAGACATAGAACTTTTATGGGAGAAATTTTTTTAAATTAGCAATTATAGTATTATTTTGTATGAAAATTGTATTTTATTTGGATCAAAGCCCAATGCAGAAGCCAATGAAGAGGAGAAAATTCTCCCAAGAGGCTTTGGTCACCAATAACCATGGTTAAAATAATCAAACCTATGCAATAAATAATAATAGAGTGATTATATATAAAAACTTGACCCAGTAATTGAGCAAACCAATTGAAGCATTGCTAGGACTTAGGGTAGAATAAGAGAGGACAGAAATTTCCAGGAAAGCGCTCACTCCTTGGGCAAATATAGAGAGGTTTACCTCTTTCTCCTCAGTTAGGGAGATTACAGAGTCCGTGTGTGCAACCTTGTGACCCTGCTTCCCTGTGAAAAATTATTTTCTTCCTACCCTCCATTAAAAGACCTAGTCACTAAGGAATTAGATCTGAGGTTTCTATCTTCCAGGGAAGCAATCCAATAAATGAATTGAAGCCAAATTATTAAAAAAATTTGTGACACAGGTTCATAACCATTTATTCAAATCCATAGAGCAAGACACATTTCAGAATTTACAATTTTTCAGATTTAAAAAAAGTGTTACTGTGATAGTAGCCCACAATCAAACCTATTAAGATTTCTTCAAGAAAATGTATGCATATTCACACTACATAGAATGGGTAAAGATGTTGGATGACATCACTGACTCAATGGACATGAGTTTGAGCAAGCTCCAGGACATGGCAAAGGACAGGAAAGACTGGCATGCTAGAGTCCATAGGCTCGCAAAGAGTCAAACATGACTGAGCGACTGAATAATAACACATAGCTTTAAAACAGTTCAGCTTGAGTTTCTCCACCAAGTTGGAGCCAAATTTAAGAAACAAAAGTCCAGTTTTCAGTGTCATTTAGAGTTTGAGTTTGTGGATAAGGAATTGTGGAACTTTATTTCAATGTGCCATCTTTCACTGAGGATTTTTTAAGTGAGGCAGTGTTTTAGCCTTTTCATAGGCTAAAACAGAAAAGGAAAAGGCTTTATTTGGGTGGGGGTGGGGGTGCTCCAAAATCACTGCAGATTATGACTGCAGCCATGAAATTAAAAGATGTTTGCTGCTTGGAAGAAAAGCTATGACCAACCTAGACAGCATATTAAAAAGAAGAGACATTATTTTGCCGACAAAGGCCCGTCTAGTCAAAGCTACGGTTTTTCCAGCAGTCATGTATGGATGTGAAAGTTGGACTGTAAAGAAGTCTGAGCATCAAAGAACTGATGCTTTTGAAATGTGGTCTTGAAGAAGACTCTTGAGAGTGCCTTGGACTGCAAGATCAAACCCATCAGTCCTAGAGGAAGTCAGTCCTGAATATTCATTGGAAGAACTGATGCTGAAACTCCCATTCTTTGGCCACTTGATGCGAAGAACTGACTCCTTGGAAAAGACCCTGATGCTGGGAAAGATTGAAGGCAGGAGGAGAAGGGGATGACAGAGAATGAGATGGTTGGATGACATCCCTGACTCAATGGACATGAGTTTGAGTAAGCTCTGGGAGTTGGTGATGGACAGGGAAGCCTGGCATGCTGCAGTCCATGGAGTTGCAAAGAGTAAGACACAACTGAGTGACTGAACTGAACAGAACTGGAGTGTTTTAACCAGGATATGTCATGGGAACTAGAAAGAAAGAGTTTGCTAGTGACACTTAAATCATAACCTTATAGATTACTTCCTGCTCCAACAGGGGGTAATTGTTGTTGTTTAGTTGGTCAAACATGTCCCACTCTTTTTCAACCCCAGGAACTGTAGCCCACCAGGTTCCTCCATCCATGGGATTTCCCAGGCAAGAATACTGGAATGGGTTGCCATTTCCTTCTCCGGGGGATCTTCCTGACCCAAGGATCAAACCTGGGGTCTGCTGGTTGGCAAGCAGATTCTTTACCATTGAGCCACCTGAGAAGCCCCATCTATTACACTAATATCATTCAATTTATAGGGTTTGTTTCTTTTTTAAAGATTCCCTCTGAACGACCCATAAAGGTTACAGAATAAGAGTATCTAAATTTCCATTCTGCCCNAGATTCTTTACCATTGAGCCACCTGAGAAGCCCCATCTATTACACTAATATCATTCAATTTATAGGGTTTGTTTCTTTTTTAAAGATTCCCTCTGAACGACCCATAAAGGTTACAGAATAAGAGTATCTAAATTTCCATTCTGCCCAAAGAGGTTAAATATTCTTAATGCATTTTCCCTACTCTAGGTGAGGAACTCCACCCTCCTCCTCATCCAAACCATGTGTGAAAAGTGCTACATTGAAGCCCGGGAAGGCTGGCCACTGATTGACTACATCTTCACCCAGTTTTCAATGTCCAACCAGAATCTGGTACGAAGAGGGTGCCATCTTGAGTGCTGCTCTGCAACAAGTGCAGTTGACTCAACTGGATTTTTTTAAATGCCTGCAGTTTTAGTAACTGAAGTCATATTTAAGCTTTATCACTTTTATTAATAAAATTTCAGCATCTAGTGTTCTACGTTCCCTTCCACTGATACCATTTCTAACATCGTAAATGCAAGGTTAAATCACAGTTTTCCCTGGAGAGGAGGCAACCTGGCCTCCAAGGCTGGGGGCTGGTTTGGAGAGAGGCAGAGAAAGCGAATTATTTTTAGAAAATAGGAAACATCCATACTTGTTACATTGGTTCCTTTGGAGGAAGAGCCTGAAAAACACATGTCTAAGATCTCAGTGATCTTACAGCCTCACTGCAAGTGAAATTGCAGTCCACTCCATAGGAAGTAGTGGAAATTTTTGTCCCAGAGAGGAATGAATCTAGTGTTCTCCGTTCCCTTCCACTGATACCATTTCTAACTTATCGTAAATGCAAGGTTAAATCACAGTTTTCCCTAGAGAAGAGGCAACCTGGCCTCCAAGGCCGGGTGCTGGTTTGGAGAGAGGCAGAGAAAGCGAATTGTTTCTAGAAAACAGGAAACATCCATACTTGTTACACTGGTTCCTTTGGAGGAAGAGCCTGAAAAACACATGTCTAAGATCTCAGTGATCTTACAGCCTCACTGCAAGTGAAATTGCAGTCCACTCCATAGGAAGTAGTGGAAATTTTTGTCCCAGAGAGGAATGAGGGAAGGCCTGAGTGAGAAGGGGTAATTGAAGTTCACAATGTTTCTTTTTCTATGAAAAAAGCCAGAGGCGTTTTTGTCTCCCTATTCCTCCAAAGAGTACTTAAAAGCAGGGGTTAGATGCTGGAGACCAAGGTCACTGGGCTCTTCAAGCCCTTTAAACTGAGTGACTTTATCCTCCACCCCAGAGATTAAGAACACACCCAAGGTCAGAGGAGACCAACAACAGGGATTATTAAAGTCACCTGCTTCATCTTTCTTAAAGGAGAAACCAGTAAAACCTAACTCCCAGGAGACTGAAAAGGGCGAGACATCTATCCGAGAAATAAGCCTGGAAGTCTTAAAAACCCTGGACCCCCTGGTCATTGGAATGCCTCAGGTAAGGTGTCTTCTGCCACCGCTCATAGTGCCTTTGATCACCTTTCTAAAGCTCTGTCCATTTAGGAATAAAGAAGGTGGTACTCCATCTGTCATCAGCTTTTTGACACTCTGGCCAGAGAAATTATATGAGAGTATTCAAGGCCAGCACATAATGGTTTCTCAAAAATAGGTGTTAAATTAGCTACATACTCTTTTGTATCTGGAGGCAAATGGCAGTTTGTAAGCATCTGAATATATTGTTTCTCTTCTTCCCCCAACGTATTTAGACATATTGTCAAGCAGTAATGCAGTGAATGCTAAACTTACCCCCATTTACCTGGGAAGGTGTTAAAAGGACACATTCTCAGACCTCACTTGAGGTCTAAAATAACCTGAACCTCAGGAACTTTGGGATCTGCGTTTTGCTTAAGAAAAACAACCTGGGAAAGGATTTAATGGCCAGAAATACATGGCACAGCCAGAAAACAATCTACAGACCAATTTAAGTGAATCAGAGGCTTTATCTAGGATGGTATTTTAAGGTGTGATTGTAGATTACCCACAATATTTATTTAAAATGCAGATTTCCAGGTCACACGGCAGACCTAAATGAGTCAGCATATCTGGGCATGGGGCCCGTGAGCCAGCATGCAAATAAGTTCCAACATTTCTGATGCATTTTAAAGTTTGGAGAATTTCTGATCTAGTAGTAAATGATGAAAAAGTAATCTAGAGCCAGAATCATAAAGGGTCTGAAATGCTAAATTCCTTGATGAGCCACTGGAAATTTTAAGCAAGGGCTAAACATTTGCTAACTATAGGAAGTCGGTGAATTGACATGAGTAGTCTAAGCACAGAGATTATATATAAGATGAGATGAGATTCATAGGGACTGGATATGGGTCATAAAAGTAGCAAGGGAAATATGGAAGGGCACGAAAAATCTTATAATGAAAGAAAGGTCCAGGCTTGGTGATTCAATGGGGTTCCCCAGGTGGCACTAATGGTAAAGAACTCACCTGCCAATGTAAGAGATATAAGAGACTTGGATTCAATCCCTGGGTCAGGAAGATCCCTTGGAGGAGGGCATGGCAACCCACTCCAGCATTCTTGCCAGGAGAATCCCATGGACAGAGGAGCCTAGCAGGCTACATACAGTCCATGGGGTCAAAAACAGTCAGACATGACTGAAGCAACTCAGCATGTTGGTGATTAAATACAGATGGCAAGACAGAAGGCAGAGTCCAAGTTGATACCTAGGTTTCCATTAGGACATGAACCACATTCAAGTTTTCCGAGGGATGTGAAACACACAGACTACAGAAGCTAGCACCTGGGGCACAGACAGCAACACAGTCCATTCGCTCTCCATTCCCTATCATTCTCACTTTGGCGAGTTCCACTCCAGTCTTGGAATTTGGAGAGATATATGGGGCATTTTTGGTTGTCATATTGACAAGGGGCTTACTGGTACTTGGTGAGTGGAGCCTGGCGCTTCCTGCAGTGACCCACAGTGAAGAGTTGTCCTGTCCCAGCTTCCAGCAGCAACCCCATGGAGAAACACTGACGCTCATGGCAAGTAGCACCTGAAAATGAATGTGCTCAGCAGAGACTGGATTTCATGATTTCATTTTGATTTGGCCCAAAGAGCAAAATAATAACAAGTGAGAGGAAGTTTTCTAAACTAGAGGGAAACACACAGTGAGGACCAGGGAGGAATAATGGAAAAGAGCAAGCAGCATTTGCGTCTTGCCTTTGCTTTCCACAGGTGCTATGGCCCAGAATCCTGACTTTCGTGGTACCTGCGGAGTATACGGGAACGCTGGAATACCTGTTTCATATCATCAGGATTCTGTTTATGGCAGAGGAAAGAAAGAAGAATGCCAAAGAATCAACAGCGCTTGTCATCTCTACAGGAGCTGGTTTGTACATTCAAAAACAAAGCAAAACGTTTCTCTTATGAGAGACTCGTTTCCCGAAGGGCTACAGGCCTTCACTCATACACCCAACCCCAATCTGAATTTTTCTAGCCCCCATAACAGTAATGAAAATTGCTTTCTCTTTCTAGTGAAACTTCCTTCACCACAACAGCTACTGGCCAGACTTCTGGTGAGTGAGTTATGAAAAACCAAGGCGGGATCAATTTAAACCAATGCAGATATTTCCAGTTCCAAATAAATGATAGTAAAAGCAACAAAGATACTCCAAACCCAAAGAAACACTAAAACAGCATAAGAAATGTTCTGCTATATTAATGACACTCATGAAAATTTACTCCCGGCAAGATTATCTCCTAACTCTGAAATGTTTGTTAAAACTTCATTTATGATTTTTAAATAAGCATAAACTGAATCGGATCCATAAGAACGATTCAAGCAAATTGCATATCTGTTGTTTAGATTTCTCTCTCTCCTTTTGGCCACATATGTGTCAATTACTCCAGTTGTATCTCCACGTGCCCTTATTTAATTCACAGATATATCTGTTAGTACAGTTCACTTATTTTCAGTTGATGCCTTCCATATACTTTTTCACTTTTATCTGCAGAAAAAAATTGGACAGATGGATGTCTAAGTATTAGCTTTGCTCTAGAATAAGTAAGAGTAGTCTGTGATGCTCTGTTAAAAGATTATCTAATGAAGGATTCTAGGGAATCCAGAACAGTGATTAAGAGGAAAATGTCGGCGAGCCTTTTAAATACCCCTGAGTTGATCAGTAATTGTTCTTCCATCCTCCAGGTAATATCTATGCTCGCTAGTGTGGGGAAATTGCGTGGGGCTGGTGCAATAGGACTTTTGAAGATATTGCCTGAGATAATTCACCCAAATTTAGTAGAGCTGTGGAAAACACGCATACCTGAACTCCTACAGCCTTTGGAAGGTACAAGTGCATGGGATCAGGCCTTATTCAAGGAGGCAAGAGCACGAAGAACAAGGCACCCCTTCGGTGTCTTAAGCCTTGAGTGTTCATTTTAGACAAAATAACAGTGAACCTGATACGCAAGGTGGACAGCTCTGTTTTGTCCTAGACTCCTCAGGTCCCATTTCTCTACCAAATACTTATACTGTAAGAAGGCCAGGTGGGTTACATACTTAGCAAGAACTTTTACTTGTGATCTGGTCTTTTTCTTGTATTTAGAGAAGTTTTCTTTTGGTATTATTCTAAAACGTTACTATTCATCTATGCTAGAATATTAAAATACTATCATTCAGTAAGTACTGTTGAAATTGGCAAAAAGCCTGGATTTTTATCATGAACTAGCAATTTAAGATTGCTAGCATAGTAATTTTCATCGAAAATAACCATCCTGTGTAGGGAGAAAACTGAAAATGCAACACTAGCATCCAGTGGGAACCTGGCGTGGGAGAAGTACTTCTTGAATTTTTTTTTCCCCTTATGGCATCAATTTCTGTTTCTAGGAAAGAACACTAGTATCGTGCTGTGGGAGACCATGCTGCTTCAGGTAAAGACCAACTGTTAATGATGGGGTGATGAAGCCATCTGAAGTCACTCACCTTGACCAGAAAGAATTCGATTCCCAAGGGCAGGAAACAGCATTTCCTTTTCTTGAGAAAACTGTTAGACTATTAGATGTGATCATGTCAACACTGTGCTCTTTAAATTACCATAATTTGAACAACAATCTTTAGTCTTCAGGTTGGTTCAGATTCTAGGACAGTTTTGAAGATTTCACTTACTAATATTTTTCTCCTTCTTTCTTAAATCTTCTCTAATTTGTAAGTTTTCTCCTCTCCTTGCAATTGCATTCTTTCACCATTCATATAGAGAAACAGAAATTAACATAATTTCCACTTCTTTGCTCCTAAATACAACTCCATTTCCTCCTATATCTGTTTCTTATTATCTTTTTCCTGATGTCTAAGCACCAAAAGACCACATTGCATGCCTTCTCCAGAAAAGAATCTTACTCTCATCCATAACTTTTTGGACTTTGACAGCCAACAGTGCCATAATGTCAAATCCCCAAAACTGTAAGATAGGACTTGGACATTAGCATTACAAACAGCACATTGGTTTTAGGAGTCCACAGAAGATCAAGGAGCCCACAGCCAGGAAGCTTTTAATCCAAGAGTTTCAATTCATAAACTACCTATATAGAAATTAACTATGGCTTCCTTATTTTTTTATTGAATTTATTGATTTACTGCTGTACAGCAAAGTGATCCTGTTATACATACCTATATATATACATATATATTCTTTATTAATATTCTTTTCCATTATGATTAATCATAGGATATTGAATATAGTTCTCTGTGCTGTACAGTAGGACCTTGTTGTTTATCCATTCTGTATATAAAAGCCTACTTTTGCTAATCCCAACCTCCCACTCTATCCTTTCCCTCTCCCTGTCCCCCTTGGCAACCACCAGTCTGGTCTCCATGTCCAACAGTCTGTTTCTATTTCATAAATAGGCTCATTTGTGTCATAGTTTAGATTTCACATATAAGTGATACCATATGATATTTGTCTTTTTCTGATTTACGTCACTTAGTAGGATAATCTCTACTTGCATCCATCTTGCTGTAAATGGCATTATTTTGTTCTTTTTTATGGCTGAGTAGTATTTCATTGTATATATGTACCACATCTTCTTTATCCATTCATGTATTTATGGACACTTAGATTGCTTCTGTGTCTTGGCTATTGTGGATAGTGTTGCTATGAACATAGAGCTGCATGTATCTTTTGGCATTATAGTTTTGGTCAGGAGCAGGCTTGCTGTATCATATAACAATCCTATTTTTTATTTTCTGAGGACCCTCCATACTGTTTTCCACAGGGGCCGTACCAAGGTTCCCTTTTCTCCACACCCTCCCTGCTTCTACTGCTGCTAAGTTGCTTCAGTCATGTCCGACTCTATGCGACCCCATAGATGGCAGCCCACCAGACTCCTCCATCCCTGGGATTCTCCAGGCAAGAACACTGGAGTGGGTTGCCATTTCCTTCTAGCATTTGTTATTTGTAGACTTTTTAAAGATGACTGTTCTAGTCAGTGTGAGGTAGTACCTCATTGTAGTTTGTTTTCGTTGGGGGGCAGTTTTGAGGGGGTGTATTTATTACTATTTATTACAGAAAAGGTGTATTTTTAAAAGTAAGCTAAGGGTATTTTTAATGATTTTTAAATTTATATTTTTTAAAGTACCTGTCAAATAACTTTTTAGGATTTTGATTATAAAATTTGCTAGATTTTTTTAGTATTTTAGTTTTATTGGAGTATAGCTGATTGACTATTGTCTGAGTTTCAGGCATACAGCAAAATGATTCAATTATACATACACATATATTCGTTCACT
This sequence comes from Oreotragus oreotragus, assembly GCA_006410675.1. NCBI lineage: Eukaryota > Metazoa > Chordata > Mammalia > Artiodactyla > Bovidae > Oreotragus > Oreotragus oreotragus. The sequence continues at coordinate 54,970 of SJYX01004791.1, forward strand.
TTTGGATTATTTTCTCATATAAGTTATCACAGAATATTGGGATGAGTTCCCTGTGCTATGCTGTAGGTCCTTGTTAGCTGTGCTAAGTCACTTCAGTAGTGTCCAACTCTTTGTGACCCTATGGACTATAGTCGGCCAGGCTCTTCTGTCCATGGGGTTTTCTAGGCAAGAATACTGGAGTGGGTTGCCACGCCCTCCTCCAGGGGGTCTTCCCAGCCCAGGAATCAAACCCACGTATCTTACATCTCCTGCATTGGTGAGCGGGTCCTTTACCATTAGCACCACTAGGAAGCCCCCCGTGTTGGCTATCTATTTTATACAGTAGATGTGCTTGTATTCATCCCAAGCTCCTGTTTTATCCCTCCCCTTCCTATGTCTCCCTTTGGTAACCATAAGTTTGTTTTTGATATCTATGTTTACTTCTGCTTTATAAATAACTTCGTTTGTATCTTTTTTAAAAAATTATATCTTACATAGAAGTGATATCACATGATATTTATCTTTCTCTGACTTAGTATGATAATCTCTAGATGCATCATGTTGCTACAAATGGCATTATTTCATTCCTTTTTATGGCTGGGTAATATTCCACAGTCAGAGAAGCCAATGGCACCCCACTCCAGTATTCTTGCTTGGGAAATGCTATGGATGGAGGAGCCTGGTGGGCTGTAGTCCATGGGATCGGGAAGTCAGACACGACTGAGCAACTTCACTTTCACTTTTCACTCTCATGCCTTGGAGAAGGAAATGGCAACCCACTCCGATGTTCTTGCCTGGAGAATCCCAGGGACAGAAGAGCCTGGTAGGCTGCCATCTCTGTGGTCGCACAGAGTCAGACACAACTGAAGCAACTTAGCAGCAATATTCTACAGTATATAGGTACCATATCTTTTTTATCCATTTCTCTGTTGATGGATATTTAGAGTTGATTTGTGTTCCTCTAACAATTAGCAATGCTGAGCATCTTTTCATGTGAACTATAATTTCTATAAAATGCCATATTTCAGTGACCTCTCCACAGCACCTCTACCCCTAACACCCCCCTTCTAGAATNTCTTATGGTTCTGGAGGTCATAAGTCTGAAGTGAGACTCATCAGGATCTTTTCCGATGAGTCTGCTTTTCACAGCAGGTGGCCAAAGTGTCAGAGCTTCAGCGTCAGAGATAAGTCCTAATAATTCTGCAAGTCCATCCTTGTTTATGAGGCTAAAGTCACAGTGTAGACGGGACTTCCAGGTTCCTTCTGGAGGCCCTGAGGTGGAAACCTGTTTATTTGCCTTACTCAGCTTCTAGTACCTAGCTCCCTGTATTCCTTTTGGCCCATTCCTCCATCTTCAAAGTGTATCATTCCACTCTCAATTTCTGTCATCACGTCAACTTTTCTTCTGCCTCCAGTCTCCTTCTGAGTCCCTCTTATTAGGACCCACGTGATTACATTGGACCCATCCAGGTATTCCAGGATAATCTTCTCATATCAAGGTCCTTAACTCAGTCGCACCTGCAAAGGGTCATTTGCATATAAGGTAATAGTTTCTAGGGATTAGGATGTGGAAACACTTAAAGAACCATTACTCACCCTAACACAGAGAAGCTTTTAAATTGTACCATGGTTCGAACTTTTTCTGTCTGCCCATAGTTTATGGATTAGAGGTCTTAAAGAAATGTGAAATAAATTAATGTTACCTTCACCCAATGATCATCTTTCCAAGGCTGTGAGTGGAATGAGGTGATTGTGGGGTGGGGGGAGGGTGCATGTCAGGAGATCCTGCAGTGAGACACGTGGCCTTGGCCTCTTCCCTGAGTAACTCCACTGCCGATCAGGACCAGGCTTTGTCCGAAGCCCCGTCGCACAGCAGTTCATTTCCGCGCTTCTGCTGCTTTTCCANTGCATGTCAGGAGATCCTGCAGTGAGACACGTGGCCTTGGCCTCTTCCCTGAGTAACTCCACTGCCGATCAGGACCAGGCTTTGTCCGAAGCCCCATCGCACAGCAGTTCATTTCCGCGCTTCTGCTGCTTTTCCAATACAGTTTTACTCTTGAGCCTATATGGCTCTCTCAGCCTAGTTGGAAATTGAAGGCCAGCTTCCTTCAGCTCTGGCCTTGATGGAGGAAATAGGAAGTAGACATTTGGAAAATCCATCTAGGAAGGGCGGGAAATTAAAACTGAAGGAAATCCAATTGTTCTTCACAAACGTCTAAAGAAATTAGAGCAACGTTGACTCAAAATGACATCCTACTTAGTTTACAAGCTCCCAATTGTTCAGGACGCAGTGGGGCAGGAGCTAGCCTACCCAGAGAGTCTGCACAGGCCCTAGGAGCTGGGGGCAGGGACATAGTGGTGAGCAAGACAGATGCTATCCTGGGCCATCACTTCCAAAAGTTTTCATTCCAGGAAGAAATATATTTATTATAGCTACCAGTGAGCATGTGCTTCCGATATACTAAGCACTGTGTTAAAGACACTACATGTGTCTTGTAATTCACTTTAACCTTCATGACAACCATGTAGTTAATATTACCCTCTATATGTTAGGAACCCAAGGTACAAAGGTGTAGTAAAGTGATTTGCCTAATGTCAAAAACCTCCTACAAGGCAGAGGTAAAATCTGAACCCATGTATGTCTGACTTCATGGCAAATAGAAGGGGAAAAAATGGAAGCAGTGACAGATTTTCTTTTGGGGGCTCCAAAATCACTGCAGATGGAGACTGCAGCCAGGAAATTAAAAGATTTTTAGAAGAAAAGCTATGACAAACCTAGAGCACATATTAAAAAGCGGAGACATTGCTTTGCTGACAAAGGTCCATATAGTCAAAGATACGGTTTTTTCCAGTAGTCATGTACAGATGTGAGAGTTGGACCATAAGGAAGCCTGAGCACTGGAGAATTGATGCTTTCAAACTGTGGTGTTGCAGAAGACTCTTGAGTGTCCCTTGGACAGCAAGGAGGTCAAACCAGTTCATCCTAAAGGAAATCAGTCCTGAATATTTATTGGAAGGACTGATGCTGAAGCTGAAGCCCCAGTACTTTGGCCACTTGATGTGAAGAGCCAACTCATTAGAAAAGACCCTGATGCTGGGAAAGATTGAANCTTGAGTGTCCCTTGGACAGCAAGGAGGTCAAACCAGTTCATCCTAAAGGAAATCAGTCCTGAATATTTATTGGAAGGACTGATGCTGAAGCTGAAGCCCCAGTACTTTGGCCACTTGATGTGAAGAGCCAACTCATTAGAAAAGACCCTGATGCTGGGAAAGATTGAAGGGAGGAGGAGAAGGGGGTGGCCGAGGACGAGACGGTTGGATGGCATCACCGACTCAATGGACATGAGTGTGATCAAGCTCCAGGAGACAGTGGAAGACAGAGGCGCCGGTCGTGCTGCAGCCCATGGGGTGCAAAGAGTCTGCCACGACTTAGCGACTAAAAAACAACAACAACATGTTTGACTTCAAAACCCATGCTATTACCCACTATGCTCTTATACCACTCCACATGGAGCAGTTATAATTTGGAAGATTGATCATAGGAGCCATCGAAGGTTGTATGGGGCCCTCAGCTTAATGACAGAGGCAGAACATTGTCAAGACTTGTTTGTTGGGAGCTGCCCCTACACCTGAAGCCAGTAGCCAGCTTCTCCATTACGTACCATCTCAACTCCATCAGGTTTGGGTCTTTCATTCACTTTGTCCTCTATTAAGGACCGAGGATTCACAAAGATGTAGAAGACACAATCCTGCTCAAGACATTACAAGAATCTTGCTAATCAGACTCCCCAACAAGTACAGGAGCCATAGAAAAGTACAGAAGCTGATGAAACTTCTGTACTGAACTCTGGGTTATTTTCCTTTTTGTCTTGTTTTTTCCCTGTCCCCTTCACTCCACAAATTTTCTGTCCCATATCTAATTCCTTGAACCTCAGATCATGTTTCTTCTCCCCTCCTCAAATAATGACCCATTTTTTGTCCTTCAATATCTTTCTGTCACTTAATGAAGATTTATCCCCAATTACCTGATACCTGGTACCTTCATCTATTCACAGGTATCACAGTAACCCAATCTCAACACATACGCCACCACCACCAACAAAACAATGCAGCCTGTATTCTGAATTTTGAGATCAGGAGAATCGAAGAACTAGCAACCACTTGGTGGCAGCATACCCAAATTCAAATAGCAGGGACTATTTCTAAGTGAGAAAGAACAGTCTGAACTTACACAACTAAAGTTAGATAGTGCTAGCTATGCAAAGCTAAAGTTAGAAAAAGATAACCATGTCACATCTATAAAGTAGTATCAGTTGTACCCAGGAAGACTGAAGTGAGAGTGTTGCAGTCCTGATAACTGCAGAAGAGAGACACAGCGAATGCAAAATTTATTATGGGAGTAGGGAGTACACCCTCCAGGCTATAACCACAAAAAGAGCCCTAAGTCCTCATGTTTCAGTTCGAAATGCACAAAGGCTGTTATGCCTCCATATTCCCTTAGAGCAAACTGCAGTTAGACTAATTGAATAATCCAGTCTATTGGAAACAATGATAAGCCCAATGAAAATGCATATATAGACATTTTTCTTTCTGGTATAATGGGTCATTAATAATAGGATACCTAACATAATACAAGCAGCAAATGTATGGTTTTGGAAACTCAAAGGGAGTCAAATCCTCCTCTGTGATTTGCACCAAATGTCAAATGAGCTCCCACTGATGCAAAGTTGTCCTGTTGATGCTGTTGAATTCTACAAAAACCCAGAGACTATATTCTATTTCTTAAGTAGCCAGAACAAGATCGTTATAAGCAGTCCAGCACAACAAACTTTCCCTGCTGTCTTTAGACATATGGGGCTCAGAATAGCTTTGCAATTGGCCCCTTAGGCAAATTATCTTCAATTGATTAAGAAGTGCCTATGCCTTCCATCCTACATATCTGAAAAACAAACGGCTTCTCCCTTTCTCATTCGAACTTTTCTATTTTTAGACGAGTCAGTCTATAGTTTTCATCTATATTAAGACACCAAGCCAAGAAGTTCAATGATAAAAATCATGGGATATTTTAGCTCAGCTGGCATGCATAAGGCCAAAGTCAATCAAGAAAACATATTGAGCTCCTACTACGAACCCACTCCCACGCCAGCTGCTATAAGGGAGACAGAAAAAGTTTTGGCCTAGTGCCTGGACTCAAGTGTTGACAATCTAGTGAGGAGATCAGATTAACATATAAAACAATTAACTAAAAGACAGACTGTGTTTTCAGTTGGATGGCTCAGAGACTAGGTGCTATGGCATTAAGAAAAGAGGAACATGAATGTGGGCTAGGTTGTTGTCAAGAAGTGTGAAAGGTCTGAGATTTTACCCTAATTACAAGCTAGTAAGTTAGCCTGTCACAGTTTCATGAATATGGGTAGAAAGTATGAGACTCTGGGATTAGAGATGAAGGAGAATTTATTGCTCACAGCCATAGCAGTAGCAGGCATAGTGGCATTTCTGCTTTGGTTCCAGAGTCCCAATTCCCACAGGACAACATGAAGAGGGCCAAAGGACACCTGCCTGTGAAGTAATTTGCATCACAGGAGAACCTTGAGTTTAGGGAACTCAAGCTATAGAATCTTTTTTCCAAATTTATTTATTTTAATTGAAGGACAATTGCTTTACAATATTGGTTTGATTTCTGCCATACATCAACATGAATTAGCCATAGGTGTACATACGTCCCATCCCCCTTGAACCTCCCTCCCTCCTCTCACCCTTTCCCACCCCTCTAGGTTGTTACCATGCTCCAATTTGAGTTCCCTGACTCATACAGCAAATTCCCTTTGGTTATCTATTTCACAAATGGTAGTGTATACACTTCCATGCTATTCTTTCCATTCATCTCACCCTCTCCTTCCTCCCCCACCCCATGCAATGGAGATGCAGATATAGAATCTTTTTATAATGGGTAATAAGCATGCCTGGCCTTTGATCCAGAGGGAGATACTACCTCTTTATTGCACTACGTCTCTTTTCCCTTTATAAACATCCTTGAAAAAAAAAAAACCAGTCCCAAACAATGAACAGTCAGCCACTCAATTGTAAGATATTCAGGTACACAAAAAATTCAGTAGTTAGGCAAGGGGTCATGACGTCATGGCTTTGGGAGGGGTTGCAGATCACAGCACAAACAACTTATATAAACCCATGACCATTGCAGAGCTACAGGTCTTCAAGATGAGGAATTTCCTGAAATGGCTATTCAGATCCTAAGGGGTCCAGTGCTGGAAAGATCTTTGTCCAACAGGCTCATTTTGCAGACACAGAGACTGAGTCCCAGAGAAGTCAAGTGTTCCTAACATCATTGTGATGTATGAATAGCTTATGTCATAGGGCTGATTAGACAGGTATATTCTGTGCCCACTGTCCTGCTTTCCATAGTAGGGCACTGGTTGAACATCTCATTAGAAATAAAATCACCACCCCTACCAGGTTTACACTAATGCATTGACATCCACAGCACTCGTTAAATGAACCGTAAATCCAATACATGGAAGTCACTTTCCACTAAATCAAGTCAGGCTTCTGTCAGAATTAGCATTGTGATACACTTAATACCTGCCATTTGCAGGGGGTCTCTGACTAGATCACTTTAGACAAAGAGAAAAAAAAGTGCAATCATAAAATAGTGCTGAGAACATAGGTCACACTGCCAGCATTCTAATCCAGAGCTAGGGGTTTAAGGATAATCATTGACTCACACAGACAACTTAGGGAAGCCATCTAAGGGTTCTCAGTTCTTTGTTTACTCATCTCTTTGTACTTCATCACTGACTCCGGACCAGAACTGTCGTAAATACTACTTGCTTTGTCCAAGAATACCTCTGGCCCTTTTCAGTTTGCATAGCAACAGAACTGAGGAGGGAATATAAAAACTATCCACTACTAAAACAGAACCCAGGGCTTCCCTGGTGGCACGGTGGACAAGAATCTGCCCTGTAATGCACTGGTTTGATCCTTGGTCCAAGAGGATCCCACATGCAATGAAACAACTCAGCCCATGTGCCACAGCTCCTGAGCCTGTGCTCCAGACCCCATGAGCCGCAGCTCCTGAGCCCGTGCTCCAGACCCCGTGAGCCACAACTCCTGAGCCCACACTCCAGATCCCGAGAGCCGCAGCTCCCGAGCCCGCGCTCCAGACCCTGCAAGCCTCAACTCCCGAGCCCGCACTCCAGACCCCGTGAGCCGCAGCTCCCGAGCCCGCGCTCCAGACCCCGTGAGCCGCAACTCCCGAGCCCGCGCTCCAGACCCCGTGAGCCGCAGCTCCCGAGCCCGCGCTCCAGACCCCGTGAGCCGCAACTCCCGAGCCCGCGCTCCAGACCCCGTGAGCCGCAGCTCCCGAGCCCGCGCTCCAGACCCCGTGAGCCGCAACTCCCGAGCCCGCGCTCCAGACCCCGTGAGCCGCAGCTCCCGAGCCCGCGCTCCAGACCCCGTGAGCCGCAACTCCCGAGCCCGCGCTCCAGACCCCGTGAGCCGCAGCTCCCGAGCCCGCGCTCCAGACCCCGTGAGCCGCAACTCCCGAGCCCGCGCTCCAGACCCCGTGAGCCGCAGCTCCCGAGCCCGCGCTCCAGACCCCGTGAGCCGCAACTCCCGAGCCCGCGCTCCAGACCCCGAGAGCCGCAGCTCCCGAGCCCGCGCTCCAGACCCCGTGAGCCGCAGCTCCCGAGCCCGCGCTCCAGACCCCGAGAGCCGCAGCTCCCGAGCCCGCGCTCCAGATCTCGTGAGCCGCAGCTCCCGAGCCCGCGCTCCAGACCCCGAGAGCCGCAGCTCCCGAGCCCGCGCTCCAGACCCCGAGAGCCGCAGCTCCCGAGCCCGCGCTCCAGACCCCGTGAGCCGCAGCTCCCGAGCCCGCGCTCCAGACCCCGTGAGCCGCAACTCCTGGGCCCGCGCTCCAGACCCCGTGAGCCGCAGCTCCTGAGCCCGCACACCAGACCCCGTGAGCCGCAACTCCTGAGCCCGTGCTCCAGACCCCGAGAGCCGCAGCTCCTGAGCCTTGCTCCAGACCCCAAGAGCCGCAACTCCTGAGCCCACGCTCCAGACCCCGAGAGCCGCAACTCCTGAGCCTTGCTCCAGACCCCAAGAGCCACAACTCCTGAGCCTTGCTCCAGACCCCGGGAGCCGCCACTCCTGAGCCTTGCTCCAGACCCCATGAGCCGCAACTCCTGAGCCTGTGTGCCACAGCTACTGAAGCCCATGCCCCTAGAGCCCATGCTCTGCGACAAGAAAAGCCACTGCAATGAGCAAAAGCCATCGCACTGCACTAGAGTGTAGCCCCGACTCTCTGCAACTAGAGAAAAGCCTTCACAGCAACGAAGACCAAGCACAACCAAAAAATACAAGAAATAAAATGGAAGCCAAAATATAGATAGACCTTCTTTTATTTGTGGGGAATCTGGATAAGAATAATAATCCCAGAGCAAGAAAGTTAATCAAACTTAAACATAGTTTCTACTTGGGTCTCATTAGGCCTGGCCCGGAAAGTCAGGAGTGAGTATTGAACAAATGAAAAATCTACCTGTGAGTTTCTGATTTTGTATGCAAATCATGTTAAGGTTTGAGAAAATATAGCTCTTTCCAAAATCAGTAGTATACTGGCATATAAAAGACAAACACGGAATGAAGTTATGTTTGTCCCTTGGCCCCCACCATCATTTCCCACCTCTAGGCTACCAATGCTCTAAGGATGACTAAAAAGTCGTTGCCATATGTGTGAGTGTGTGCAGACTCAGTTGTCTCTGACTCTGTGCAACCCTATGGACTGTAGCCCACCAGGCTCCTCTGTCCACGGGATTCTCCAGGCAAGAATACTGGAGTGGGTTGCCNAAAAAGTCGTTGCCATATGTGTGAGTGTGTGCAGACTCAGTTGTCTCTGACTCTGTGCAACCCTATGGACTGTAGCCCACCAGGCTCCTCTGTCCACGGGATTCTCCAGGCAAGAATACTGGAGTGGGTTGCCATTTCCTTCTCCAGGAGATCTTCCCAACCAAGGACTGAACCTATATCTCCTGAATTGCAGGCAGATTTGTGACTACTACACCACCCAGGAAGCCCTCATTGCTTTATGTTACTGGCTATAGATGAATTGACTTGTTTTGACTTTTACTTGAACAGGAAACTAGTGTTGAGATCAAGGGAGATGATAATTGCATCATCATTGCACCTGGCAGTCCACACTTGAAGCATTCAGCTGTGGGCACCAGATGTAACAAGCAACTTTGAAAATTAGAGTTTGTCCAGAAAGAAGTAAAAATTATCATTAGGGGGCCTGAGATTCTGAGCCTTTGAGGACTAGTTGAGGGAACTAAAGATGTTTAGCCAGGAGACAACTTAGTGGGAAACTATTAGTAGTGTCCTCAAACCTTGGCAGGGTTATTATTTTTAATAGACACTTAGTCTGGGTGGCTCCAGAGAACAAAAATTGGGCTACTGACAGGTTGAAAAAGAAAATAGAAGTTAACTCTGTAAAAGAACGAATTTTGAAATAATTGAAACTATCTAAAAATGGAATGGGAACCAAATAGGACAGGATGAATCTTCTGAATAGGGCTCATTACACTTACAGGATTAGGGAGTTAGGACCTTAAAGCGGCATGCTTCCACTAGACACCAGGACACTAAGCCTCTGCTGTAAGGACAATTCATCTCTGAGCAAAAAGCCCATATCTGACAAATAAAACGTTTAGTTTTTTTCCCCTAGAGACTTAATATCACAGGGCCATAGGATGTTGGAGAAAAGGGTCTTCTAAAATCATCGAAGCTTCTGATTAAGTTCATATTGCACACCCTTTGAATCAAGGGTGCCCAAGAAAGTTGCAAAAGAAATACCTGAGGACAACTTGAGATGTAACATCAACTTATATTATTCTTCAGTCAAAAAATGGGCAGAAGATCTAAATAGACATTTCTTCAAAGAAGATGTACAGATGGCCAAAAGGCACATGAAAAGATGCTCAACACCACTAATTATCAGAGAATGCAAATCAAAACTACAGTGAGGTATCAACATACACTGGTCAGAATGGCCATCACCAAAAAGTCTACAGACAATAAATGCTGGAAAGGGTATGGAGAAAAGGGAACCTTCCTACACTGTTGGTGGGAATGTAAAATGATACAGCTACTATGGAGAACAGTAAGGAGGGTCCTTAAAAAACTAAAAAGAGAACTACCACATGATCCAGCAATCCTACTCCTGGGCATATATCCAGAGAAAACCATAATTCAAAAGGACATGTGCACCCCAACTTTCATTGTAGCACTATTTACCATAGCCAAGACATGGAAAACTTCTAAATGTCCATCAACAGAGGCTTGGATAAAGAAGTTGAGACAAATATATACAATGGAATATTACTCAGCCATAAAAAGAATGAAATAATGTCACTTGCAGCAACATGATGATAATCAGTAGAGATTGTCATACTAAATGAAGCTAGACAGAGAAAGACAAATATCATGGTATCACTCATATGTGGAATCTAATTCTTTTTAAAGATACAAATAAACTTATTTATAAAACTGAAGCTAATAGATACTGAAAACAAACTTATGGGTATAAAAGGGGAAATGCGGAGGGGGAGGGATAAATCAAGAGCTTTGGATGAATACACACTGCTGTATATAAACTAGATATAGATAAGGAGATCAGCCCTGGGTGTTCTTTGGAAGGAATGATGCTAAAGCTGAAACTCCAGTACTTTGGCCACCTCATGCAAAGAGTTGACTCATTGAAAAAGACTCTGATGCTGGGAGGGATTGGGGGCAGGAGGAGAAAGAGACGACAGAGGATGAGGTGGCTGGATAGCATCACCAACTCGATGGACGTGAGTCTGAGTGAACTCTGGGAGATGGTGATGGATAGGGAGGACTGGCGTGCTGTGATTCATGGGGTCACAAAGAGTCAGACATGACTGAGCGACTGAACTGAACTGAACCAACAAGGACCTACTGTATAGCAAGAGAACACTACCCAATATTCCGTGATAACCTATATGAGAAAAGAATCTAAAAATAATGAATATATGTATATGTATAACAATCATTTTGCTATACTGAAACTAAAACATTATAAATCAACTATACTCTTAAACCACCCACCC
>SJYX01004791.1:66472-89579 GCA_006410675.1 Oreotragus oreotragus
CAATAAAATTTAAATATTTTAAAAATGTACATTATTCTTGCCCTTAATTCAAATTGTGATGCTGAAGAAGACTCTTAAGAATACTTTGGACTGCAAGGAGATAAAACGTCAATCATAAAGGAAATAAACCCTGAATATTCACTGAAAGGACTGATGCTAAAGCTGAAGCTCCAATTCCTTGGCCACCTGATGCAAAGAACCAACTCATTGGAAAATATGCTGATGCTGGGAAAGATTAAAGGCAAGAAGATAAGGGGGCAACAGAGGATGAGATGGTTAGATGGTATCACTGACTCAATGGACATGAGTTTCAGCAAACTCTGGGAGATAGTGAAGAACAGGGAAACCTGGAATGCTGCAGTCCATGGGGTTGCAAAGAGTTGGACACAACTTAGTGACTGAACAACAACAATTATATGCACTCTTAAGTCCCTTTAACAATAAATTTTTCACTTTTTTTCTTTGTGCCATGCTCACAGAGCCAATGGTTTCACCCTTTGCTTCTTTTAACATCTTCTATCAGTTCACTGGCAAGCCAAGGTGACTTGTAGATCAAGTCACAGCATCTACTCTGCTCTATAAGCAAGAGCCCCTGATACCTGTATGAATAATGCTCCCTGTAGCTCCTATTGGACTGTAGACACTTCTGAATATCTTTCATACCCTTCATCCAGCTCTCTGGCCCAGGCAGTATACTGGGTGCTTCCCCTCCACTACAAAGAGCCCCACTGAAGGTATAGCAACTCTAAACTCAGGGTCTAGCCCACAAAGAACCAAGGAAGTAGATCTTCTCTGTCTTGCTACATTTTCCACCCACATAAGTATGCTGTTGCTGTTCAGTCGCTAAGTCATGTCCAACTCTTTGCAACCCCATGGACTGCAGCACACCAGACTTCCCTGTCCTTCACTATCCGTCTTACACTATCTCCTAGAGTTTGCTCAAACTCATGTCCATTGAGTCAGTGATGCTATCCAACCATCTCATCCTCTGCAGTTCCTTCCTCCTCTTTCCCTCAATCTTCCCCAGCCTGATTGATTCAGGACTCATTTGCACAGTGAAGAGAGCGAAATTAGGACATGCATGTGGCTTCTCAGACTTTCTCACAATGCAGACCTAGAGGAGGAGGACATTCTTCCTTACACTTTGTGTCTTATCAAGCCTGGTTGTTGATAAGCTAAAGCAGGTGATTTAAGGAATTTAGAAAAATCCTCTCTCAACAATGTGACACTTTCAAGACTTATCCCCTAGTACAGAATTCTATTTTGAATGTCAAAAGCTGAAGGTTAATGTTTTCTTTCATATTTTATTCTCAATCTTTTTTTCCTTGGGGCTTCCCTGGTGGCCCAGACAGTAAAGAATTTGCCTGCAATGCAGGAGACCCAGGTTCAATCCCTGGAATGGGAAGATCCCCTGGAGAAGGGAATGGTGACCCACTCCAGTATTCTTGCCTGGAGAATTCTTTGGAGAGAGGAACCTGGTGGGCTACAGTCCATGGGGTTGTCAAGAGTCAGACACGACTTAGTGACTGAACACAAACTTGCTCTGAGAAAAGGAGTTGACACACTCATTCACACTCAGGTCTTTGCCACCGAGTGACTAAGACTGAGGAATTTCTCCTGGGGAAAATTACAACTCAGTATGTATCAACTTTAGAAACCGGAATGGCTTTATAATTAGGGGGTTGAATTTAAGACTCAGGTCTTGTCTCCCAACACTTGCTAGGGATGTAATCTGGGGAAACTTATCACTTTGAGCTTCAGGCAAACTCATCTGCAAAATAGTGGAATAATAGCACATATCAAGTACCGATGTTATAAGGATTAACTGAGTTTGTTCTGTTAAAATTCCCAGCCCCAAATCTGTCACACAGTGCATGTTAAATATTTATTTCCCCTATTGCAAAGGTATAATTCAAGTTTTATTTTTTAACCCATAGGTGAGAGGAGTTTGGGAAAGTCCAGAGGCCCTTCCTGTTCCTCTGAAATTGTGTCACAGAAACACCTTATATGTAAACAGCCTTAGCAGCTTATAATTCTTCACATAACATAGAAATTCCTTATATATATGTAGCCTTAGCATTTTTTAATTTTTCACATAGCATAGAAATGCCATATATATACATAGCCTTAGCCTCTTCGAATTTTTCACATACCTTAGCTCTTTCAATCATTTTAACAATCCACAAGGGAGACAGTGCAAACCTTGTTAAGTGCTATTTCACTGAATAGGAATGCAGGTCTGGGAAAGTTGAGTCACTTTGCCAGAACAGAGGTGTTTTGCCTTCTAATCTAGAATTATCTTCTGATGGATAAGATCATATCGCTTGGTAGTCATGCTGGGAGAGAAAGCAGTTTCCTCTCTCTAACCACATGGAATTTTTTCTCCTCCTCCTTTCCCCACCACTAGGCTGCTCAGTTTGGGCAGTTTTCAGGGGTTTGTCAAGGATATTACAAAAAAACATCCTTTTTATATGAAACTTACTTCTGTAAAACTAACAAAAGGGTATCTCCTTTGGTATTGATAACATAATTTTTATTGTTGTTTTAAGTGATATATTTTGCAAAGTTTATTATTCAGTAGTAAATGTCACTCCATGAGGAATACATTCCTTCCACAAACCTTTGCTTCGGGTGTGTCTCAACAGGGATATGGTACCCTCTTGGGTGTCTCTGCTTCACTGATTGTCTTGCCCACCAGAAGGTCTACCTAAGGATCAGGCCTGTGTCTGATTTAATGCTGAAACCTCCAGCTCCCAGCACATGGCCTGGCCCACATGATGAGGAACTAAGCCAATACTTGTTAAGTAAAGTGATCATTATACAAGGAGAAAACTGTTTTATTCATTCAACAATAATTAGAGGACGGTCCCTGCCCTCTAGGAGCTCAATGTCTACTTGGGAATGTTTCATAGCCCCCCATTCTAAGATCCTGGAGATCAGTGGCTGGGTTTTAGTCATCTCTGTATCCCCATCACCTAGCATAACTCTTGGCACACCCAGTGCTTCTTAAACTTGCCCACTTAACTACCCCTAATTGTAGAGTAGATACCTATTCCTGAAGGAATATAGGGACCTAATTTGAAGTGCCTTTCACAAGTAGAATTTTCCTGGAAGTCTTGTGTTCTACTCTTAAAATTCATATAAATATTATACTATATTCCACAACAGTGATTTATACTTTTTAAAAATGCTTAAAATTACTTATTGCCAAGCAAAAAATATGCTCCAGAAAGATGCTCATGCAATGCTAACTCAAACACCCATACAAGTAGGTAAGATGCTCTAGGTTCAACTTATCAGGCTCAGTGGAGGGCTTGATGGAAGTTTTCATGAAGGACTTGGTCTTTCCTGAGGCTAACTGGCACAATTAGGAGTGAGGTTGAATTGTGCTTAGATTTTTGTCTAAAATGATTTCCCAAAAGGTCCTCAAATGTCAAGTTTCAACTGACAAACTATGCTACATTCCAGAAGCAGGGGAACATAGCTTTCCTTAATGGAGGAGAAGCAGGGAGTAGGGATGGTGTAGAAAGGAACTGTCTACCTGGGGGCATTTTGCTTTGCATCAGTTGGAGAACTCCAGTGGTTTAGTCGCTGGCTCCATCTGAAAGTATCTGCTTTGACAGCAGTGGACCTGAGTGTGTCACAGAACCATACTTAGCTCAAGGGTGAGGGGACATGGCAAATGAGAAAAGAGCAAAAACAACCTTAAAAAAAAGGGCCATGGGGATACTACTTAAAATTGTTGTTCTATAGAGAAAAAAACAAACAGAAAATACCAGTTAGGATAAACGAAAGAAAAATACAACAGTTTTCAGGAAGCCAGGACCTATGATTCCAAGGCCAGTTTTGTTCTTCTATTTTCTGGCCCTAGATTAAGCCCTGATCACAGTCCTTCCCAAGTTCCAAACTCAGACTATAGTCAGAGACCTAACCCCAAAAGTCATGTCACGAAGTGAGTAGTTGGCCACAAATAGGATAGCTAAAATAAGGTGAAAGATGCAGAACAGACCAGCACTTCTCAACTTTAATGTGTATATCAGTCACCTGAGAATCTTGTTAAAATGCAGATTCAGATTCAGTAGATCTGGGATGGGTCCTAGCTCAGCATTTTTACAAGCATCATGCCTGCAAATCCAAAGACTACATACTGACTGAGTTGTGAGGGTCTAGATCTAGACCTCTTCTCACTAATGCTCACCTCCTAGGTTCACTCTTTCAATGTTGATAGTCCTTATGTGAGCCCTTGAGATTTCAGAGAAAAGGTGCAATTTGAATTTATAGCAATCAACTTTTACTCCATGCTATCTTTACACTTAGGTGCTTTTTATTGAGCATTAGGTACTGTAAATAATCCTGTCTCCCAGGGCTAAGAAAAATACATCTGGAGCAAAAGAACACAGGCAATAGAAACAATAACAATTTGGGCAAAAAATTATCTCCTAGTTACTAAGGCTCTGTGACCCAAGACACTAATATAAATCTAAAAAATGCATTATGAGATCAAAGGAATAAAATGTATGTTATCTGCTATTTCATAAGTACTCTCTTTCAGATATTGACAGAGACAGTTCAGTTAACACAACAACCAAGGGTGGTCAGGGAAAGACGCTAAGCATGCTGCCAAGCACATCACAACTCTTCAGCAAGTAGTAACCTCTCGGTAAATCTTCAAACTAACAAAGACAGATTTCAGAAAGGCAAGACTTGGCTTTGACAGGAGCAAGGATACATAATGAGAACCAGAAAACTTTAGAAATGTAGAGGAAGACTGTGTCAGCCAGGGTTCTTCAGAGAAACAGAACCAATATATTATATACTATATTATATGTAAAAGATATTTATTGTAAGGACTGTCAAGTCTAATATCTGTAGGCCAGTTTAGCAGGCTAGAAGCTCAGGCAGGAGATGATGCTACAGTCTCAAAGCAGAGTTTCATC
Organism: Oreotragus oreotragus; assembly: GCA_006410675.1. Classification (NCBI taxonomy): domain Eukaryota; kingdom Metazoa; phylum Chordata; class Mammalia; order Artiodactyla; family Bovidae; genus Oreotragus; species Oreotragus oreotragus. The sequence goes on from SJYX01004791.1 coordinate 71,410, forward strand.
TTCTCTAGGAAACTTGTTTTTGCTCTTAAGGCCTTCAATTAATTAGATGGCTCTCACACACATTAGGAGAAGGCAATGGCACCCCACTCCAGTACTCTTTCCTGGAAAATCCCATGGATGGAGGAGCCTGGTGGGCTGCAGTCCATGGGGTCGTGAAGAGTCAGACACAACTGAGCAACTTCACTTTCACTTTTCACTTTCATGCATTGGAGAAGGAAATGGCGACCCACTCCAGCGTTCTTGCCTGGAGAATCCCAGGGTTGCAGGAGCCTGGTGGGCTGCCGTCTATGGGGTAGCACAGAGTCAGACATGACTGAAGTGACTTAGCAGCAGCAGCACACACATTATGAAGCATAATCTCTTTTACTTAAAGCCAATTGACTATAGATGTTAACCACACCTACCAAATACTTCACAGCAACATTTACAATAGTGTTTGATTAAATCATTGGGTAATACAGTCTAGCCAAGTTGGCACTTAAGTTAACTATCACAGAGACTATTCTAGGTTATTGTTTCTCAGCCCTGGTTTCACATTAAGATCACCTGAAAGCTTTTTTTTCTTTTATCAATAAATACCAAAGCCAGACCTTACTCCCAAAAGATTCTATAATTTTTAATAGCTTGTCATGCAATTCCAATGATTAGTGCAGTCAGGATGGACAACCACTAATTTAGAGACCAAGTCTCCTCATTTCACAGATGAAGATGCTGAAGGCCAAGATGAGAAAAGAAAAAAAATTTTCCCAGCATCACTTAATAATCAGGGGACAGGTCTGGGATTCCTGATAACCTGGTATGTTCCCAGCACTACCTCTGTCACCTTCAGCTGCTGAGTAGGTGAACTTACAAAAAGATTTTCCATAACAATATACCTTGAATTTTCTTTGAAAATAATTTGGTATTAAGATTGGACAGAGTAGGTAGGGCGGTATAGGTAAAACAAGAGTGGCCACGAAGTGAGTATCACTGAAGGCAGGTAATGTCGACATGAGGGTCTTATACTAGTCCCTTTACTTTTTTATTACTCTGAAGTTGTTAGCAACACTTTTAAGATCAAAAANAGGAACTATTATTGTCCACCCTAGCATTTCTACTCATGACACTATTGTTCTGTTCCACTCATCACCCACAACACATCCCACGTTTGTAAAATATGAAAGAATTTGATTCTCTCCTCAAAAGTCTGACTAAAAGAAGCTTCCACTCTCTTCTCCATTTCGTATTTTCATTACAAATTGAAGCCTTGTCTCATTTTGGTTTGAGGGCAAAAAGTCAATCACTGTCTCAAAATTGCACCAACCCCCCTGATTCTTCCCCTGTGGCTTTTCCGAAGGACCGTGGAACCACTCAGCCCAGATATACGCTCTGTTTTCCCTCATTTCTGCTGTGTTTTGTCTTCCCTAACACCCCTGTGTTAGGACCTCTAGGACCACTTGGCACAGCCCCTCCCCTTCATGAGGACACATTGTTATGTAAGAGCTTGCCCTCCCTCCCCCACCTCTCTGGGGCTGCCCAGCCTCCAGTCTGTCTCTGCTCTCCTCAGGACCAGCCTGCTGTCTAAAAGTTGCTGCTCCACGGATAGTCTTGCCTGCCTCCCCCCGCAGTGCATTTTCTTTGGTCACACACTTCCTCACTCATGGGGCGTGCCTGGACCCAGGCCCACCTGAGAGGTGATCTCCGGCTGCCTCTGCTCTGGCTATTCCTGTTTCCAACCTGCTGTTCCCATGACCCACCAGGATGGCGCTTCACTTCTTCTGAAATTGTGATTCCCAGGAAGGTGTCCCACAGAGTGAGTGGAATTGAGAGACAAGGCCAGCTCTCCTACAAGATTCGCTTCAGCGGCCAAAGACATGTGGTTCACTTGAGAGTCAAGAAGAACTTGCTGCCCAGACATTTTCCCGTTATCACCGATAACGACCAAGGTGCCATGCAGGAGAACTACCCTTATATCCCTCGAGACTGTTACTACTTTAGCTACCTGGAAGGGGTTCCTGGGTCCATGGGCACCCTGGACACCTGCTATGGGGGTCTGCGTGGCATGCTGCAGCTGGACGACTTCACTTATGAAATCAAACCATTGGAGGCTTCTTCCAAATTTGAGCATCTGATTTCTCAGCTTGTGACACAGAAAACAGCAGCAGAGGATGAGAAATGTGAGGCTGAAGAGAAAAATACCAATCAAGAGTATGAGGAGGCAATGATTTCTGAAATGCCTAGAGCAGGCANTTCCAAATTTGAGCATCTGATTTCTCAGCTTGTGACACAGAAAACAGCAGCAGAGGATGAGAAATGTGAGGCTGAAGAGAAAAATACCAATCAAGAGTATGAGGAGGCAATGATTTCTGAAATGCCTAGAGCAGGCACTGTGTATTTGTGGTGGCCACACAGGAAAGCCTTGAAAGTTCACTACACAAACTCATTAGTTATTCAGAACCGTAATGAGACACGTGTAATAAGAGAATATAGTTATTATAAACAACTTATTGCACACCATTTATTACCAGGGTCAACTTCAGGTTTTCATATGTGCTTTGTGCATATGGAATCAGAGGGATCAGATGAATCTCCAAAGGTTTGCACAGACAAAGGATCAGTTTGGTTTATGGAAATCTCAGAATTTTTATGCAAATGTACCACATGATACTTCATTGCTTTTAACAAGACATAAAATCGCTGGGACCTCCTATTATAGCAGCCATAATGGATTATGCAACCCCAATTGGGGAGCATCATGTGTATATGTTGTAAGATATCACATATTTTTAGCTGCTACTGTTGGAGCACATGCAATAGGTCTTCTGGGTGCATTTCACGATGTTCCATGTTGTCGGTATTTTCGAAGATATCAGTGCCTCATGACTCCTAATCCTGGTCTTCTAGATATGATGAGCAATTGTACCTTTGAGGCTATTCATTAATGGTTGCATATGTGGGATCCTTGTTTCAGCTCACTAAATATAGCATATAATAATTTTCCTTATGTAGCTAGACCGTGTGGTGACAAGATAATAGATAATTTTGAAGAATGTGACTGTGGCACCTTAAAAGACTGTAGTAAGGTTTCATGTTGCTAAACTAGTTGTATCCTCAGCCTTGGCAGTGATTGTGATCATGGAGATTGCTGCATGAAGTGTAAATATGCTCAACCTGGATATATCTACAGAGATACTCTTGGTATTTGTGATCTACCAGAATACTGTAACAGGAAGACACATGATTGTCCAGCTGACACTTATATACAGGATGGAACCCCATGTTCAGCATCAGCTGTTTGTGTGAGGGGAAACTGTAGTGACTATGATTTACACTATCAAGCCCTCCTTTGGCTATGACATAAAAGATACTGTCCCAGCATGCTATGATGTATTGAATGTCAGGGGTGACCAATTCGGAAACTGTGGTGTGAGGGTGATTTGAGGAGGAGGAAAACCTGTACAAGGTGAACAAGATGCTGTTGTTTGTTGACTGCTACACTGTAGCAATGTGAAGGAAATTCCTGGTGATGGGGAGCACACTGCATTTCATCAAATAATAGTAAAGGACACTGCTGCTGCTAAGTTGCTTCAGTCGTGTCCAACTCTGTGTGACCCCATAGACGGCAGCCCACTAGGCTCCTCTGTCTCTGGGATTCTCCAGGCAAGAATACTGGAGTGGGTTGCCATATCCTTCTCCAATGCATGAAAATGAAAAGCGAAAGTGAAGTTGCTCGGTTGTGCCCAACTCTTAGCGACCCCATGGACTGCAGCCTACCAGGCTCCTCCGTCCATGGGATTTTCCAGGTGAGAGTACTGGAGTGGGGTACCATCGCCTTCTCTGATAGTAAAGGATGTTACACCACAAACCTGGTTTGGGTATGATGCCCACTTCGGGACAGACGTGCCATAAATGGGGTTTATAGCGGATGGTGCAACATGTGGCCCAGGAGCATACTGTAAGGATCAAAACTGTACTTTTTTTCAAGACCAGGGTTTTGACTGTGATGTCAAGAAATGCAATTAGAGAGGGATGTGCAACAATAACAAAAATTGTCACTGTCAGCGAGGTTGGAAACCACCAAATTGTACTGAGAGAGGCCCAGGCAGCAATGTAGATAGTGGCCCTCCACTTGACACAGAACTACATATTTGAGCCTTGGAACTACAGACTCTAAACTTAATAGTTATTCTATTGCTTTTATGCATGTTTCTTTCTTTTTTTTTTCTTTGCTTACAACAGTTATAGGTGTCCTTTACTATGCAAAATATATTTCGAAAGGAGAAACTGAAGAATAAACTGTTGGAAAAAGAATCCCTTGAAGCCAAATAAATACAGACTAGAGCACACAAAATGGAGAAAATCACATTGGCACCTACTGGAAGAAATGAACGATAATCACTCTGATAGTTACAAAATCCTGTAACTTTTCTGAAGTTATTATTTTAAAATAAAGTGACTTGGCAATTTAAAAGGGGTCTGTGTGGTTATATGCATTTAATACTTTATTTCTGGTCATACTCTTATGACCCCTGTCAATGATAGTGGGAACTGTTAGAATCACCAACAAGAGGGCCTGTACTTATTTATGTTGTGGTTACTAATATTTCATGGATGTGCCTGTAGCACATCTTGTTTGAAGTGGCATGCACTTTTGTTTAGTAGTTGATGAGACTTTTCCTTAGTTGATTATGTACAAATTTTTGTTACTGGTTTGCCGGGGTCCAGCCCCAGTGGATCCAGGGTAATTTGAAGGGTGGATGGAGTCGGCAAGGAGAGATTTATTTAATTAGAAATATAAAATTAGATTAGGAAAAATAGTGTAGTAGGGAAATGAGTGGAGAGAAGAGGCTGATTAACTTGGTTTACATGGAAAACCAATAAAGTTCCAGACAAGGAACTTGCACCGTCTACGTTGGGCCACAGGTGCCCGCTTGAATAGCGGAGGATGCCCCACCTTGGGCTCCCTCTCGGTGGGTCTCAGAAGCCTGGGCAAGTAAGTAGACTCGGTGAGCCTCCGCGTTCCAAGGGACCAGCCTGAAAAGGAGAGGGAGGGAGAAGGAGCAAGAGAAAAAATCGACATGGGGGAGGCCAGGCTTGTGCAAAAACCCCTCCAACTTTATTTTTTTAAAGGTGTTTATATACCCTAAATTTTACATAATGGAAGATACAGAGTCATGCAGGGGCAGCAGTCCTGACNGAGGCTGAAGAGAAAAATACCAATCAAGAGTATGAGGAGGCAATGATTTCTGAAATGCCTAGAGCAGGCCCTGTGTATTTGTGGTGGCCACACAGGAAAACCTTGAAAGTTCACTACACAGTTTCAAACTCATTAGTTGTTCAGAACCAAAATTTGACACGTATAACAGAGAATATAGTGATTTTGAATAACATAATTCATAGCATTTATTACCAGGGTCAACTTCAGGTTTTGATACGTGTTTTATGCATATGGGATGGCATGGATATGATGAATTTGTATGAATTTGGAAGTGTTTCACAAGCAGTAACTGATTTTGGTTTATGGAAATATTGGGGATGGTATAATGAAATTCCTCATGATACTTCATTGCTTATAACAGGACATAAAATTGCTGGGGCCTCCTATGGTAGCAGCTATGACGGAGTATGCAATCCCAATTGGGGAGCATCATATGTATTTGCTTCAAGATACCACCTATTTTTAACTGCAACTATTGGAGCACATGCGATAGGTCATGTATTGGGTTGTCGTCATGATGTTCCAGGTTGTCAGTGTTTTCGGAGACAACACTGTCTCATGAGTCCTAACCCTGGTCTTCTAGATATGATGAGCAATTGTACTTTTGAGAGAATTCACCGACGGTTACATATGTGGGATGATTGTTTGAGTCGTCCATATGTACCATACAATAATTTTCCTTATATAGCAAGACGATGTGGTGACAAGAAGATAGATCCCAATGAAGAATGTGACTGTGGGACCTTCAAAGACTGTTCTAAGGATCGATGTTGCAATTCCAATTGTGTCCTCAGCCTTGGCAGTGATTGTGACTATGGAGGTTGCTGCAGAAACTGTAAATATGCTTATCCTGGATATATCTGCAGAGATACTCTTGGTATTTGTGATCTACCAGAATACTGTAATGGGAAGACACATGATTGTCCAGCTGACACTTATATCCAGGATGGAACCCCGTGTTCACCATCAGCTGTTTGTATGAAGGGAAACTGTAGTGACCGTGATTTACAGTGTCAAGCCCTCTTTGGCTATAACATAAAAGAGGCTGCGACATCATGCTACGAGGTATTGAATATCAGGGGTGACCGATTTGGAAACTGTGGCGTGAGGGTGACTCGAGGAGGAGGAAGACCTGTTCCATGTGAACGTGATGATGTTAAGTGTGGAATGCTGCACTGTAGCAATGTGAAGGAAATTCCTGGTGGCGGGGAGCACACTACTTTTCATCAAATAGTAGTACATGATGTTACCCCACAAACCTGCTTTGGGTATGATGCCCACTTCGGGACAGACGTGCCAGAAATGGGGCTTGTAGTGGATGGTGCAACATGTGGCCCAGGAGCATACTGTAAGGACCAAAACTGTACTTTTTTCCAAGACCTGGGTTTTGACTGCGATGTCAAGAAATGCAATTACAGAGGGGTGTGCAACAGCCAGAAACACTGTCACTGTCAGCGAGGCTGGAAACCACCAAATTGTACTGAGAGAGGACCGGGTGGCAGTGTAGATAGTGGCCCTCCACCTGACACAGAACTAGGCATTCGAGCCAGTCCAAGGCTGAGTCTAAACAGAGCATTAGCTCTGCTGCTGCTTCGCCTCTGCCTTCTTTTCCTTTCAGCATTTATAGGTGCCACTTACTATGTAAAAGATGTACTTGAAAAGGGAGATGAAAGTGATGAGGAATAATCCCTTGAACCCAAGTAAATAAAACTGGAGTTTACAAACTGGAGAAAATCACATTGGCACTTACTGGGAGAAATGATCAATAATCACACTGATAATTCCCAAGTTGTTATCTTCAAATAAAATGACTTGGCGATTTAAAAGGAGTTTGTGTGGTTAAATGCATTTAATATTTTATATCTGGTCTTAGTCTTACTACTCCTCTCAATGATAATGGGAACTGTTAGATTCCAACCAACAAGAGGACCTTTACTTATTTATGTTGTGGTTACTAATGTTTCATGGATGTGCCTGTACCACATCTTGTTAGAACTGGTATGCATGTGTTTAGTAGTTAATTAGGATTTTGCTTAGTTGATTATGTACTAGGTTTTTGTTACTGGTTCATGTTTTTGCTAGCATTAAATAAACCTAACTTGAAGATAGCATAAAAGACACCTTAACTGATGCTGTAGGAAGATAAAAAATTCTGTGTTACAGGCATGTGAGTATCAACAGCAGTACACCAGTTCAACACTCTGCTAAGTATGATCTTGCTCAAAGCCATAGGCTTTAAGAGGATCAAGGTTATATGTGACATTTTACACTGAAAGATGAAATGTACCTTTCTGGAGTTTTGTGATGGTCCAAAGAAGGGACCTAAGAGGGGCCTGGAATATGTTACACACTTAATAAATGCTGTGTCTATCATTCTCATTGTTCTCTTGGGTTGTGCTAAAACAGAAGTAGACTTTGGCATTTGCTATCTTTAATTTAAAACCAACACACAAGGAGCCATTGATCACTGCTCTATCACTACTTGTGGTCCCCAGTTATTAATGTCATAGCATCTCATACTTAAAATCATAGCAATTGCCTAAGCACAACCTGTTTATAAAGTACAAGTGTAACTGAGTGCCTTTTGTATGTACAGATACAAAATTTACACAAAAGGAGACAGGAAGCAATTGCTTCATAAGAGACTGTTAGAAGCCAGTCTCATAAGTGATATATGTTATATTCATGGTATTTAAATGTCTCAGTCCTTGGGGCAAATCCATTTCTATAAATATAAAGTTCAGATGAGGGTAACTCTTAAGGGAAGAGGATGGATGTAGCAGTAGAGAATCAACAAGATAGCCACCCTGTGACATTTTGATTTGTCCAAATTTTTCTTTTTATTGAAATATAATTTTTCATGCTGTGTTACTGCTATCTGTGGAAAGCTATAGGTTCCACAGGTGTGGAGCCCTGCACCACGGTCATTGGGGCGTGACTGAGTCACATAGCAAATTTTGCAAGAGCTCCCCTGATGTAAACCAGCCAGCTCCCTGACCCCATAACAGACAAAAATACCCATCCTGAGCAATTCTCTAATGCCACCCTTCTGGCAGGAATTTTCTCTGTCTTGAGACTATGACAGTTGGCTGCTAAGCCACGCAAAGCGTCAACTTTCCCTGGTCTGGCAGGAGGCCACCCGGGGTGTGTGCAGTACCTTCATTTTCTCGGCTCTTTTTTCTAACAAACTCACTCCTTTCTAAAACACTCTGTATTTGGAAATTTTTTTCCAGCCCAGGCACAGATCACCACATTGAGTGGCCCATGTGGGGATTCTCAGGGGGGGTTTCCCCTGCTCTCCTTTCTTCTCTCATTTCTTTTTCTTCAAACCCCTTGTGAATAGGCCAGTGTCTGTGGAAGCAATTGAGGAACTCTGGCCGGGGTACTCTCTGGCATGTTCCAAAGACCCAAAGTCCACTATGCCCCAGTAACTGCCACCCAAAAGGGTGAGGGCCTTCCTTTCCTCCTTTCTCCATTCTCCCTTAAGCTGAGGACCAGGCCAGTTAAAATTGCAAGCACAGGTCACGCACTTAAAAGCCATTAGTGCACCTGCCACTTGAATACTCCCATGATAGGATAAGGGGGTCATAGAATGGACAAGGCTTCTAGGACATCTTCCCCCAGCTAGACAGTTTCTGTGCAATGTCAGGCACATATGGGTTCAAGCAAAACACTGAGCCCACTCACCCCTGACAGCTGGCTTCCCGGCAGCCACAAAGCAGATCCCTCAGCCTGTCTTCCCTGTTACTTTCACTTTTCATCCCTTGGTCTGGATTGATACACAGGAGTCTGGGAGTTGCCTCTGAGTCATTCTAAAAAGTGCCTCCATGTTTCAGGGAATCGCCAAAGGGTGAGTCACCAGGTTGGTTCTGGTAATCTCTTTCTCTCCTGTCTTTTCCTGCCCAAGTTGCATGGTATCTTGTCTCACAGTTTGTGCCTTAGCTGCATGCTCAGGAGCTACCTCTCACTGTCTGACACGATTGTTGAGATAATCGGCCATTTGTGCCATTAGTCACATGGTGTCAGTTTCAGGGAGGGCTCCTGGGACAAAAGGGATTCCTTTCTATGGCTGGTGACTCTCAGCACCCCCATTCTATGGCATATAGGCTAAGAATGGGTTTTGGAGAGGGAGGGAGACTCCCTCAGACTCACCTCTCAGCTACATTCTAGGGAACAGGAAANACCTGAGAATCTTGTTAAAATGCAGATTCAGATTCAGTAGATCTGGGATGGGTCCTAGCTCAGCATTTTTACAAGCATCATGCCTGCAAATCCAAAGACTACATACTGACTGAGTTGTGAGGGTCTAGATCTAGACCTCTTCTCACTAATGCTCACCTCCTAGGTTCACTCTTTCAATGTTGATAGTCCTTATGTGAGCCCTTGAGATTTCAGAGAAAAGGTGCAATTTGAATTTATAGCAATCAACTTTTACTCCATGCTATCTTTACACTTAGGTGCTTTTTATTGAGCATTAGGTACTGTAAATAATCCTGTCTCCCAGGGCTAAGAAAAATACATCTGGAGCAAAAGAACACAGGCAATAGAAACAATAACAATTTGGGCAAAAAATTATCTCCTAGTTACTAAGGCTCTGTGACCCAAGACACTAATATAAATCTAAAAAATGCATTATGAGATCAAAGGAATAAAATGTATGTTATCTGCTATTTCATAAGTACTCTCTTTCAGATATTGACAGAGACAGTTCAGTTAACACAACAACCAAGGGTGGTCAGGGAAAGACGCTAAGCATGCTGCCAAGCACATCACAACTCTTCAGCAAGTAGTAACCTCTCGGTAAATCTTCAAACTAACAAAGACAGATTTCAGAAAGGCAAGACTTGGCTTTGACAGGAGCAAGGATACATAATGAGAACCAGAAAACTTTAGAAATGTAGAGGAAGACTGTGTCAGCCAGGGTTCTTCAGAGAAACAGAACCAATATATTATATACTATATTATATGTAAAAGATATTTATTGTAAGGACTGTCAAGTCTAATATCTGTAGGCCAGTTTAGCAGGCTAGAAGCTCAGGCAGGAGATGATGCTACAGTCTCAAAGCAGAGTTTCATCTTCTCTAGGAAACTTGTTTTTGCTCTTAAGGCCTTCAATTAATTAGATGGCTCTCACACACATTAGGAGAAGGCAATGGCACCCCACTCCAGTACTCTTTCCTGGAAAATCCCATGGATGGAGGAGCCTGGTGGGCTGCAGTCCATGGGGTCGTGAAGAGTCGGACACAACTGAGCAACTTCACTTTCACTTTTCACTTTCATGCATTGGAGAAGGAAATGGCGACCCACTCCAGCGTTCTTGCCTGGAGAATCCCAGGGTTGCAGGAGCCTGGTGGGCTGCCGTCTATGGGGTAGCACAGAGTCAGACATGACTGAAGTGACTTAGCAGCAGCAGCACACACATTATGAAGCATAATCTCTTTTACTTAAAGCCAATTGACTATAGATGTTAACCACACCTACCAAATACTTCACAGCAACATTTACAATAGTGTTTGATTAAATCATTGGGTAATACAGTCTAGCCAAGTTGGCACTTAAGTTAACTATCACAGAGACTATTCTAGGTTATTGTTTCTCAGCCCTGGTTTCACATTAAGATCACCTGAAAGCTTTTTTTTTCTTTTATCAATAAATACCAAAGCCAGACCTTACTCCCAAAAGATTCTATAATTTTTAATAGCTTGTCATGCAATTCCAATGATTAGTGCAGTCAGGATGGACAACCACTAATTTAGAGACCAAGTCTCCTCATTTCACAGATGAAGATGCTGAAGGCCAAGATGAGAAAAGAAAAAAAATTTTCCCAGCATCACTTAATAATCAGGGGACAGGTCTGGGATTCCTGATAACCTGGTATGTTCCCAGCACTACCTCTGTCACCTTCAGCTGCTGAGTAGGTGAACTTACAAAAAGATTTTCCATAACAATATACCTTGAATTTTCTTTGAAAATAATTTGGTATTAAGATTGGACAGAGTAGGTAGGGCGGTATAGGTAAAACAAGAGTGGCCACGAAGTGAGTATCACTGAAGGCAGGTAATGTCGACATGAGGGTCTTATACTAGTCCCTTTACTTTTTTATTACTCTGAAGTTGTTAGCAACACTTTTAAGATCAAAAACAAAAAAAAGGGAATCCCATACCATTGTCTAACCATTGTCTAACTCCATACCAAGGTATCAGCTGTAATTAACTGACTTCCACTGGATTTAAAGAAGCCTCCCAACTTTTCAACTCTATAACTGGAAGCATAGGAGAATGGTCTGTCAGTCATCATCATTTCCTTGTAACTGTAATGAGTATTCATTCCCGAATATAACCTGTCTTTAAAATAATAAATAAACAAAAATTTATCGCATGTTACTAACAAATGGGAAGAAGGTGCCTGTATAAAACAAGCTTGATCTGAGTGAGTTGCAAAGCACTAGACTGAGGTGTACATATTAACCACGGAAAGATTATTCTGCTGTTGTTGGATGAATTATTCTACAGATGTCACTTAGGCCAAGTTAGTCATATATAACCTTGCTGATTTTCTGCCTACTTCTTCTATTCATTATTAAAAGCAGAGTATTGAAGTCTCCAAAAATTACTGTTGAATTGTCTATTTCTCACTTTAATTCTTTTAGTTTTTGCTAGATGTATTTTGGAATTTTATTGTTAATATATTTATAATTGTCTGCCTTCCTGATGGACTGACCGTATTTTCATTGTAACATAGCCCACCATCTCTAGTAATTTTTTTCTGTTTTAAATTCTATTTGTCTAATATTAGTAAAGCCATCCCAGCTCTTTTATAATTGCTATTTGAATGGTATTACTTTTCCCATGATTTTACTTTGAACTTATTTGTATCATTGAATCTAAAGTATATCTTTTGCAGACAGTATATAGTTGGAACTTGTTCACTCTTAATCCAAGTTAACAATCTCTGCATTTTGGTTGAAGTGTTTACATTAATGATGATTACTTATCGTGTAGGATTGATGTCTGTCATTTTGCTATTTATTTTCTATATATTGTACCTCTTTTGTTCTTTTGTTCTTCCTTTAAAGCCTTCTGTCTTAAGTGAATATTTTCCAATATACCATTTTTATTTATTTTAATGATTTGATTTTTAACTATATTTGTGAGTTATTTATTAGTGGTTTTTCTAGCACTCTTGCCTGGAAAACCCCATGGATGGAGGAGCCTGATAGGCTATAGTCCCTGGGGTCGCAAAGAGTCGGAAATGACTGAGCAACTTCACTAGGATTTACAACATTCTTTTTTTAATTATTCAGTTCAGTCGCTCAGCCATGTCCAACTCTTTGCAACCCCATTGTCCATCACCAACTCCCGGAGTTGACTCAAACTCATGTCCATTGAGTTGGTGATGCCATCCATCCATCTCGTCCTCTGTCGTCCCCTTCTCCTCCTGCCTTCAATCTTTCCCAGCATCAGGGTCTTTTCAAATGAGTTAGTATTTCACATCAGGTGGCCAAAGTATTGGAGTTTCAGCTTCAACATCAGTCCCACCAATGATATTCAGGACTGATTTCTTTTAGGATGGACTGGTTGGATCTCCTTGCAGTCCAAGAGGCTCTCAAGAGTCTTCCCCAACACCACAGTTTAAAAGCATCAATTCTTCAGTGCTCAGATTTCTTTATAGTCCTCTCACATCCATATATGACTACTGGAAAAACCATAGCTTTGACTAGACGGACCTCTGTTGACAAAGTAACGTCTCTGCTTTTTAGTAAGCTGTTCTGGCTTACTTTGTCATAGCTTTTCTTCCAAGGAGCAAGAATCTTTTAATCTCATGGCTGCAGTCACAATCTGCAGTGATTTTTGTGCACTCCCCCCAAAATAAAGTCTGTCACTGTTTCCACTGTTTCCCCATCTATTTGCCATGAAGTGATTACTAATTATTAATTAATTATTTTTTTACTGCACTGGGTCTTTGTTGCTGCACGGGCTTTCTCTAGTTGCAGAGAGCGGGGGCTACTCTCTAGCTGCAGTGTTCCAGCTTCTCGTGGTGATAACTTCTCTTGTTGTGGAGCACTGGGCTCAGCAGTTGTGGCGCACAAACTTAGTTGCTCTGCAGCATGTGGGATCTTCCCGGACCAGGGATCAAATCAGTGTCCCTTGCATTGTAAGGCAGATTCTTAACCACTAGACTACCTGGGAAGCCCTACAACATATATCTTAACATAGTAAAATCTACTTACAGATTTTTAATAACTTAAATCTAGTAAAATATAGAGACTTTGCTCCAATAAGCTCCCTTCTTTCCCACCTTTATACCATTACTGTTATATATTGTACATCTATACATGTTGTGAACACAAAAAATATTGAGTAATAATTATTGCTATATAAATATTTTTTAATAATTTAAGAGAATACAGGAGAAAAAAACAGAATCTTTTATATTCACCTTCCTATTTACCATTTCTGGCACTCTTCATTTCTTCCTATAGAATTGAGTTAATCTGGTGTCATTCCCCCGCCTCAGAATAGATCTATTCCTTCTCCCTTGCTTTGTGCTATTGTTGTTATAAATGTTGCATCTTTATATAATTCAAACAATATTATTTTAGTTGGTATTTTATGCAATGATTTTTTTTTTAATCAGTTAAGAGAAAAAAAGAGAATATATGTTAGCCAATCCCATATTTATGGAGCCAGACGTCCTGGGTTTAAATCTCTCTTCTGCCACTTACTGGGGCTTTCCAGGTGGTACAGAGGTAAAGAATCCACCTGCCAATACAGGAAACACAGGAGATGCAGATTTGATCCTAGGGATGGGAAGATTCCCCAGAGTAGGAAATGGCAACCCACGCCAGTATTCTTCCCTGGAAAATTTCATGGACAGAGGAGCCTGGTGGGCTACAGTCCATTCGTCCTGGGTTTAAATCTCTCTTCTGCCACTTACTGGGGCTTTCCAGGTGGTACAGAGGTAAAGAATCCACCTGCCAATACAGGAAACACAGGAGATGCAGATTTGATCCTAGGGATGGGAAGATTCCCCAGAGTAGGAAATGGCAACCCACGCCAGTATTCTTCCCTGGAAAATTTCATGGACAGAGGAGCCTGGTGGGCTACAGTCCATGCGATTGCAAAGAGTCAGACACTCATAGCACAAGCAAACAACAGCCACTTATTAGCTGTGTGACCTTGGGCAAGTTACATAGTTTCTCTGTGCCTCAGTTCTTTTACCTGAAAAAAAAAAGATGCAATAGTAGTACCTACTCTATAAGGTTTCTCTGCTGGTATGAAATGAGTTAATTTTTTCAAGTGTTTGGAAAGGGGTATCTACTATATATGTTTGTTAGACACATAAATTGCCAGCTGGGAAACTTACTAGCCATGTGATCTTAGGCATCAATGTCTTCATCTTGAATATAAGGACAACAGTACCTACAAAATGTGGTTAAACTTATACATTCATGATAGGAGTATAAATTGTAGCTAGGCTTTTGGAAAACAATTTGTCTCTATGTATAAAAATCTTTAATTTTTAAAATTGAACAACTAAGCAAATAAATTTCTATAGCACTAGAAGTAATCTGAAATATGGTGGTAGTAGGGTATTTTTCCCATTAGTGGAGTCATTGTGAAAGAATTTATAATAACAAAAAGATGGAAGCAACAATAGAGGAACTGTTAAATTATTGTACCTTCATACAGAAGAATATTTTACAACCATTAAAATGACAGTAATAAAGTGTTATTATAACATGGAAAAATGCTTATAGCTATAATCAGATAATAAGCTATACATATAGCATTATTCTAATTATGTTAGAAAATGATATTCCTGTTTTTTAAAAATTAACCTANTAAATTATTGTACCTTCATACAGAAGAATATTTTACAACCATTAAAATGACAGTAATAAAGTGTTATTATAACATGGAAAAATGCTTATAGCTATAATCAGATAATAAGCTATACATATAGCATTATTCTAATTATGTTAGAAAATGATATTCCTGTTTTTTAAAAATTAACCTAAATTATAAGAGTGATTATTTGAGACAACCAAACTAAATTTTTCTTCTTCTCTAATTTCCAAGCTGTCTTTTATTTTTTTCAATGTAGGTTTAAATCATACTAACTTCTGCCTTGTCTTCATAACAGACTTCATGTGAGGATTGAATGAGACACTGATAGGTATGAAAGTGCTTTGTAAACTCTCACATAACAATCTTAGGTAAGGTGTTATTATTTCATAAAGAGTTACATGCAATCTGAACAGACACACATCTGCACTAAATGGCATTTCTGGGCAGGGCTTTGCACATTTCAACATCAGGACACACGCAGAACATGAACATGTTTGTTGGCATGCTGAGGAGAATGAACCAGGTTGCTTGCCACCAGAGCAAGTGGTCAGGCTTCTGGCCAACCCTAACCCCACCTGAGGGTGAGAGGACCAACACCAAATTGAAATCTCTGCTCTATTGACCTTACACTTTCTTTAAGAGAGGCTAGAATCCAAAGATCCAACACTTTGTGCTCTTGGACATTTCACTTTACCTCTCCTTTACAAATAGAGATATCGATGTTCCTTTCCTTCCCAGTCTCAGAGGCTAAAGTGAATATCAAGGCAGGTGGTTGATATCAATTGTGCTTTGTTTGAAAATAAAAAGGACAGGGACTTCACTGGCAGTCCAGTGACCAAGATTCCATGCTCCCAATGCAGGGGGCCCAGGTTTGATCCCTGGTCAGGGAAGTAGATCCCTGGTCAGGGTCCTGGATGCCACAATGAAGAGTTTGCATGCCACAACTAAAGATCCCACACACCACACAAAGATTGAAGCTCCTGCATACCATAACTAAGCCCCAGTGCAGCCTAAATAAACAATAATAATTTTTAAAAAGAGAGAGAGAGAGGACATGTGGTGGGCACTATTATTCTTTCACATTTAAACCCCAGGGAGGGCTTCAACACTAGGGAAGCCAGTGTGTTTTTAAATAAGACACATACATTGCTCATTTATTCTACAAGTGCTCCCTGTTCTCAAAACACTGCGCTAGGTATTGAGAATCAAAATTTCCCATTCTCCCAAGAAAACACTGATTTGTTCTTTGGCCATAGCAACAAGGAACCCTTAGAGCCAATTTTAAACCCATTCCTTTGGTCAGTGACATGGGGTACCAATAGTCAGGCTTCTGAAAGCCAACTGATCAGTGATAAACCCATGCCTGAGAAAGTCAGCCACCCCACAGCAGAAACACTCCACTTACTACGTTACTATGGCTAAAGATGCCAAGTTCCTAAGTATTCTTGCTTCTGAATTCCACCAATCCCTGAATTTTGTGCTTTTCAAAACTCTATATGAGGTAAACTCGCTGCTTCTCTTAGAGCATCTACACCTTACAAGTGAAGCTCTCCCTTAGTTTAGCAAGCAATAGACTCAGCTTTTGGTTTTAGTCATTGAGTATTAGCCTTCAACATTACCAAAAGTACTAAAAGATGTTGTATAAATGATCCAAAGGTGGTCTCTATATATTAGCCCTATGATGTTGACTTCTTCATAGGCAGGCTGGGATCTTTGGATTCAAAAGCCAATAGGCATGGTGAGGGTGGGGGGATAAATTAGAAGTTTGGGATTAACATAAACATTACTATATATAAGATACACAACCAACAAGAACCTACTGTATAACACAGGAAACTCTACTCAATAATTTGTAATAGCCTATAAAGGAAAAGAATATGTACATATAACTGAACCACTTTGCTATACACCTGAAATTAACACAGTATTGTAAATCAAGTGTACTTCAAAAAAGCCAATAGGTAGAAAACTCAAGCTGGTTTTAGAAAAGGCAGAGGAACCAGAGATCAAATTGCCAACATCCGCTGGATCATGGAAAAAAAAAAAAAGAGAGTTCCAGAAAAACATCTATTTCTGCTTTATTGACTATGCCAAAGCCTTTGACTGTGTGGATCACAATAAACTATGGAGAATTCTGAGAGAGATGGGAATACCAGACCACCTGACCTGCCTCTTGATAAATCTGTATGCAGGTCAGGAAGCAAGTTAGAACTGGACATCGAACAACAGACTGGTTCCAAATAGGAAAAGGAGTACATCAAGGCTGTATATTGTCACCCTGCTTATTTAACTTATATNAGGATCATCCACAGGAGGGCACAAGATTGGAAGGAAGAAAGGACAATCACGATGTCAGGAGCACAACATGGGCAGTTGGTCATGGATTTATTTAAAGAGTTCAATTGTTACTTATCTTTGGTCCTTTTGAAGAGAAATTTAAGGTCTTCAAGTGGTTCAGAGGTGTAGGATGTTGGAGTGCCTGAGTCTTCAGAAGGTAGTTTCCAAGGCTTCCCCCTGAAGTGGTGAATCCAGCTGGAGATTCCTGAAACCTTGATGGCTGTAGGTGAGGAAAGGAAGACTGGAAGAAGTCCCTTTCAAATAGGAACCAGCTGGGACTTGGGAGAACTGTCGATCCAAGTTCTGTTAAGGACTCTATCCCCAAGTTGATATGGTACGGCTGAATGAGGGCTAGGAGGGTTGGTTTCTGGGCCAGATTCCCTAGCGGTCTGTTGGAACACCGAGAGTTTGGTTACATACTACTGTAGTCCTAGGGCTTCCCAGTCCATAAGGAGGTCTGATGTTAGAAAGAATGTACATGGGCTCCATCCGAGGGATCCTTTGGAGTTATTCTACTGCTAAGGAGGGCAACAGGTAACAGGGTTACCCAAACTTGTGAAGTTTCCTGCATTAGTTTTTCGAGAATGTTTTTGAGGAAATGATTGGCTCTTCCTCCCTTTCCTGGGGATTGAGGCCTCCAGGAGTAATGCAGAGCAAAACTTTTGTCAAGGGCTTTGGCAATGGGCTTCCCTGACAGCTCAGTTGGTAGAGAATCCGCCTCCAATGCGGGAGACCTGGGTTCGATCCCTGGGTTGGGAAGATCCCCTGGAGAAGGGAAAGGCTAC
>SJYX01004794.1:7731-18592 GCA_006410675.1 Oreotragus oreotragus
TGCAAGGAGATCCAACCAGTCCATTCTGAAGGAGATCAGCCCTGGGATTTCTTTGGAAGGAATGATGCTAAAGCTGAAACTCCAGTACTTTGGCCAACTCATGCGAAGAGCTGACTCATTGGAAAAGACTCTGATGCTGGGAGGGATTGAGGGCAGGAGTAGAAGGGAACAACTGAGGATGAGATGGCTGGATGGCATCACGGACTCGATGGACGTGAGTCTGAGTGAACTCCAAGAGATGGTAATGAACAGGGAGGCCTGGCGTGCCGTGATTCATTGGGTCGCAGAGAGTCAGACACGACTGAGCGACTGAACTGAACTGAACTGAAGAGATGAGGGTTTGATCCCTGGGTTGTGACAATCCCCTGGAGGAGGAAATGGCAACCCACTCTAATATCCTTGCTTAGAGAATAAAGGAGCCTGGCGGGCTATAGTCAGTAGAGTTGCAAAGAGTCTGACATGACTGAAAGGACTTAGCATGAATAGCATTCATGTTTAAATTAACAGATTTAATCTTTCTAATCAATTGATCAGGTATATAATATTTTAACTCTTTTTTTTTTTTTTTTTTTAAATAAAAGAGTATACTGATGTTCAGACAACTTAACAATCTTGCTCCAGGTCAGAGAGCTGGGAAGCAGCAGGACTTGGATTCATACAAAGATTTTTTTTACTTCTGAATGAATGTTTTTTATTCAGAGTAACAAACTAAGAAGCCCCTAGGGGCAATGTAAATTCATGCAGTGACTCCTATAGCCAGTGCTGACCCATTTACACAGGGGTGCCAAACGGGCATCTTAGACTCCACATGGCCAAAACAGAATCCTTTCTTTTCCCAACTAAACCTGTTTCTCCTTTAGTCATTTAGCTTCCCATATCAATTAATGGCATTGTCACCTGCCAGTTGCTTAAGCCAAAAACCCAGGAATTGTCCTTGATCTCTCCCTTTTCCTCATCTGATACATCCAAGTCATCAGTAAGGCTCAATGGTTCTATTTTCAGTATTTATCCCATGTTTGTATATTTTATTCAGATTCACAGTTCCAACCATGATTTTAAGCTAACATTATCTGTTATCTGGATTATTACTTTTTCAGTACTCACTGGTCTTCCTGTTTCCATTTTTGGCTCCTATAACCAGTTTTGCCCATAGCAACCAGAATAAATTTTAAATATATATACATATATATATTTATTTAAAGTATATATATATATATATACACACACACACACAGACACAATATGTGNGGAGGAAATGGCAACCCACTCTAATATCCTTGCTTGGAGAATAGAGGAGCTTGGCGGGCTATAGTCAGTAGAGTTGCAAAGAGTCTGACATGACTGAAAGGACTTAGCATGCATAGCATTCATGTTTAAATTAACAGATTTAATCTTTCTAATGAATTGATCAGGTATATAATATTTTAAACTCTTTTTTTTTTTTTTCTTATAAAAGAGGATACTGATGTTCGGACAACTTAACAATCTTGCTCCAGATCAGAGAGTTGGGAAGTAGCAGGACCTGGATTCATACAAAGATTTTTTTTTTTACTTCTGAATGAATGTTCTTAACCAGAGTAACAAACTAAGAAGCTCCTAGGGGCAATGTAAATTCATGCAGTGACTCCTATAGCCAATGCTGACCCATTTACACAGGGGTGCCAAGATAAAAGAGGATACTGATGTTCGGACAACTTAACAATCTTGCTCCAGATCAGAGAGTTGGGAAGTAGCAGGACCTGGATTCATACAAAGATTTTTTTTTTTACTTCTGAATGAATGTTCTTAACCAGAGTAACAAACTAAGAAGCTCCTAGGGGCAATGTAAATTCATGCAGTGACTCCTATAGCCAATGCTGACCCATTTACACAGGGGTGCCAAGCGGGCATCTTAGACTCCACATGGCCAAAACAGAATCCTTTCTTTTCCCAACTAAACCTGTTTCTCCTTTAGTCATTTAGCTTCCCATATCAATTAATGGCATTGTCATCTGCCAGTTGCTTAAGCCAAAAACCCAGGAATTGTCCTTGATCTCTCCCTTTTCCTCATCTGATACATCCAAATCATCAGTAAGGCTCAATGGTTCTATTGTCAGTATTTATCCCATGTTTGTATATTTTATTCAGATTCACATTTCCAACCATGATTTTAAGCTAACATTATCTGTTATCTGGATTATCACTTTTGCAGTACTCACTGGTCTTACTGTTTCCATTCTTGGCTCCTATAACCAGTTTTGTCCATAGCAACCAGAATAAATTTTAAATAAATATATATATATTTAAAGTATATATATTTATAAATATATATATACACACACACACACAGACACAATATGTGTATATATATGTATATACACATACCAGATAGCTGTTCATCATGATTGGAATAAAACCCCACATTCTCCATATAACTTACAGGACTCTCTGTGATCTACCCTCTGCTTCTGACCTTATTTTAAACTGGTGTCCCTCTTGCTCATTGTATTTTTAGCTGCATTGACCTTCCTCAGACAAACCAAACTCTTCCTGCCAGAGGGTCTTGCTCTTGCTGTTGGCTTTGTTTACCATCCTCTGTTCCTGGTTCTTCATATCACTGAGGCCTCAGAGCAAATGTCATCTCAGGAAGGTCTTCCTGATCTATTCCATCTATATTATCATTTCCTCTCACAAACACCAACACAACATCATCTTATTTTATTTACTTCATTATGTTCTTATCATTATTGGAATTTTTCCCGTTGCTTGATTTGTTGACTCATTTTCATCAGTCTTTCTCCAGTAGAATGTAAACCTCATGAGATCTGAGATCCTATCCTTTCTTATTCCCTGCAGGGCCGAGCTTCAACAAAGCTCTGTTAAATTGATCAATTGATTGATTGATTAGTTGAAATATCAGATAATAGGTAGGAACTATTGGTATCTTAGAGAACTGGATACGTACTCAATGTAAAAAAATTAAAATTTAAAAAAATATTTTATTGGCCAAATCCAAAGGTCTGTTGGAATTTACAAGCCCTGCGGTCCACCATTTCACCTCATGGCCCATCCTCACCAATTCCACAAGGTTGAAGACATGAAAACCTAGAGACAGAATGAATGACGCTGGATTTTAGAGTTGTTGTTCAGTTGCTAAGTCATGTCCCAGTCTTGGCAACCCCACAGACTGAAGCACACCAGGCTGCAGGACCTGTAGGACACTTCACTATCTCCCGGAGTTTGGTCAAACTCATGTGCGTTGAGTGAGAGATGCCATCCAATCATCTCATCCTCTGTTGCCCTCTTCTCCTCCTGGCCTCAGTCTTTCCCAGCATCAGGGTCTTTTCCAGTGAATCAGTTCTTCACATCAGGTGGCCAAAGTATTGGAGCTTCAGCTTCAGCATCAGCCTTTCCAATGAATAGTCAAGGCTGATTTCCTTTAGGATGGACTGGTTTGATCTCCTTGCGATCCAAAGGACTCTCAAGAGTCTTCTCTAGCACCACAATTTGAAAGCTTCAATTCTTTGATGCTCAGCTTTCTTTATGGATTTTAGTTTGCAAATGAGCAAGTGCTTTCCAGCAAAATATTTTTGTCCTAGATCTGTAGTGATTGCATCAACAGAAGAAATCATCCAGCTACCTAGTCTTTCTTTAAACATGACACATAAAATGAATGTGTTATTCCTCTCAGGTGGGACATTTACTGATGGGAAAATTTACAAAATCCATGAAAACAAACTAACTTCAAAGGAAAATAAGGGATTGAAACATCTACTCACAAGTAAAATAAAACTGGAGACAAACAATAGTATGAATTTACATTAGTTAAACAAGGTGCTTTCATTTAATTTATTAATTAATTTACTTTTGATGTTAAGATTTTAACTTTTTCCCCATGTACACAGGGGTCTCACAGATAAGGAAGTCAAAGTCCAAAAGAGTAGTTAGGCTTTAAACAGGGTGCTTGTAAAAAGATTTCATAGCTAGGTTAAGTATCAGCTATCCCTTCTCTGGTTGCTGGGCCCAAATATTCAGTTTATAATGTCTAGAACCCAAGTCTTGATGCATCCTGATTGGGTCTGTATATATCTTGCTTCAAAGCTATCAGGAGAATGCCATGAGAGTTGGTACATTCACACCCAAGGAGAAACAGTCATTCTTCATTTAATTCAGTTCAAATCCACTTGATGAGTATAAAATAATGCCTATTACTCATGATCTCCTATTATAAAATGTGAGGGTGAAAAATATTTGAGCTTACATTAAGCTGCAGTAGTTTTTAGAAATATTATGTGGGAAATAGATGGGGAAACAGTGGAAAGAGTGTCAGACTTTATTTTTTGGGCTCCAAAATCATTGCAGATGGTGACTGCAGCCAGGAAATTCAAAGACGCTTACTCCTTGGAAGAAAAGTTACGACCAACCTAGATGGCATATTAAAGAGCAGAGACATTACTTTGCTGACTAAGGTCCGCCTAGTCAAGGCTATGGTTTTTCCAATGGTCATGTATGGATGTGAGAGTTGGACTGTGAAGAAGGCTGAGCACCGAAGAATTGATGCTTTAGAACTGTGGTGTTGGAGAAGACTCTTGAGAGTCCCTTGGACTGCAAGGAGATCCAACCAGTCCATTCTGAAGGAGATCAGTCCTGGGATTTCTTTGGAAGGAATGATGCTAAAGCTGAAACTCCAGTACTTTGGCCACCTCATGAGAAGAGTTGACTCATTGGAAAAGACTCTGATGCTGGGAGGGATTGGGGGCAGGAGGAGAAGGGGACGACTGAGGATGAGATGGCTGGATGGCATCACAGACTCAATGGACATGAATCTGGGTAAACTCCGGGAGCTGGTGATGAACAGGGAGGCCTGGCGTTCTGCGATTCATGGGGTTGTAAAGAGTCGGACACGACTGAGCGACTGAAATGAATTGAACTGAACTGAACTGAAGTAGAGTAAAATGAAGATGGATCATGCACTATAGGTTTGGGAAAAATACTAATTTTTCCATTTGAGAATTTCCATTCCATTTCTAATTTCCATTTGGTTTAACTTTGACAGTAGTAAACAAAAACCTGACTGAGGTGGACTGAAGTGAGAATGAGAGGGGAGGAAATAAAGACAGTTTTTTTAAAGAGTTTTGCTGTGAAGGGGAGGGCAGAAATACAGCAGTCACTGGGGGAGGCTGTGGAGTCCATTTGCTTTCTTTAATGCCATGCTTGAGTGCTTGAAAGGAGAAAATGATGATCAAGGCACAGGAAGAGAGGGATGTAGGTGTGAAGTCCTGGAGAAGGCAAGAGGGGATGGGGTCTAGTCTACAGTGGGGAGGCTGGACTGGGTTAATGGACTGTCTCCCAAGAAAAAGCAGAGGGCATTGCTAGATCTGGGGACAGTTAGGCAATTTAGCTCTCCTATGATTTCTTCTATTTTCTCAGTAAGAGTGAAATAGATGAACATGGTTCTGCAGGTTTCAGGAGTGATGAAATGGTGTGAAGTAGTCGTTTTAGAGACTGGGAGAGTGAACTGCCCTGAAACATGAAGCAGGCTTGCTGAATATTGCTGACAGCTCATCTGAGATCCGTGGTCATTAATTCAGAATGAATTAAAGGAACATGGTTGAGTGTTACTCTCCAGCCAGGTTCAGCTGCTCTTTCTTGTGTGGATGTTGGGTGGGTGAAGAGCTGGTCTAACCAGTTCTGAAATATTGTATGGTGAGTAATATGAGTATGGTGAGCAGCTTAAGATGTTTATAAAGGAGTGATTTTAATGATAAACCCTGAAGTCTAAGCTGGGTACAGAAAGAAATGAGAGATGTGTGTGTGAACTGTTGAGGGAACGTGGTAGGCCAGTGAATTGGAAGTCATCATGGGGTACAGCCTAAGCAGTGGGGAACAGACTAATGAGCTGGGAGATAGAAAGTGGGAATCTGACAGCGGGTACTCGACATCAAGATTCTGGGGACAGTTCAGTTATTGGCAAATAAAAGATAAACATGGGAGAGAAGATGGCTTAGTTGGTATGGAAGAAAAGGTTATTCAAAGTGATAACAAGTGACTGTGAGACCAGAATATTGAATGGATTGCATACATGAATGCAGAAGTGACTGAAAATCATGACAAAATTTATAATGGAGAGAAAGAGTGAGTCACCTGCTTCAATATTCAAAAAATTAGAAGTGACCCAGAGGTCAGAGGATGACTACACTCAGGAAGGATAGTGGGTGATATAGTCAGATGGCATGCACTTCAAAGGAGCCAGGTGTTTTGAGAGAAGGTAATAAAATGGTCCCTAAACAGCAATGAAAATTAAGGAGGACGTCTCTCTGTCTAGGCTCTCTAGTGCATAGAATATGGGAGGGAAAAAGGTACTATCTCTTGAGGGCACTGCAAGGATAGCTCAATGGCCAAGGGAGATCCAGTGTCAGAGCAAGGAAAGGGAAGAGTAGGCTGAAGGACAAGGAATACAAGACTCTTT
The DNA here is from genome assembly GCA_006410675.1 of Oreotragus oreotragus. Taxonomy (NCBI): domain Eukaryota; kingdom Metazoa; phylum Chordata; class Mammalia; order Artiodactyla; family Bovidae; genus Oreotragus; species Oreotragus oreotragus. The sequence goes on from SJYX01004794.1 coordinate 14,180, forward strand.
GATGATTCTCTGGCCAAGAGTTCCAGAGGCATAGTGGGAAGATTGGCTCATATTGGGGGATGGGTCTGGCCATATGTGGCTAAATGTCAGGGTGAGTAAGGAAAGCTTGGACTTTTAATGGTAACAAAGGAAGACCGGAACTAAGAAATATGCAAGGGATGGTGATGGAGGGTGAGACAATCAGAGAGAGGAAAAAAGAAAAGATTTTGGAACTGAAGTTCTTCAAAGATCTTATCTGTTTGAATATCAAGGAACCACAGAATAGGAGAGCCAGAGAGGAAAGAATATAAGATATTACACATAAATAGGAGATTTTTTCTTAAATATGATTCTGTCATTTAATTGCTACATTCTTGGGAGAATTTTGAACTATATGATTTATTTTTTAAATTCTAAATTACATAATCTATAAAACAGTTTTATTTATTTATTTTATTTTATTTTATTTTTTTTGTATTTATTTATTTTTTTACACGAACTCCCAAACATGAATACAGCACTTCTCATAGTGTTGTTACAAAGATTAATTGTTGATTAATGCATTTCAGTTTTTTTATGAAAAGTAAAACACATTGGACTTATNTTATTTATTTTATTTTATTTTATTTTTTTTGTATTTATTTATTTTTTTACACGAACTCCCAAACATGAATACAGCACTTCTCATAGTGTTGTTACAAAGATTAATTGTTGATTAATGCATTTCAGTTTTTTTATGAAAAGTAAAACACATTGGACTTATTTTTTGGTTGCCAAGCCTGCATTTCATTCTTAACAATATCTTAACTTACCCTTAAACAATTTCATCTCCCCTATTAAAGAAAGTCAGTTGACATAACAATTATTAATACATAATCTGGCTAAACAAGATGTCCCATCCTTGAAATTTAAATCTCAGCTGGACGGACAAAGAAGTTAAAAATGGATAGAGTTCTTTTCATCCTGGTGGGGTGGTCTTTACCAGAAGGTTCTATTTGGTAGGCTCTCCTGGAGAAGGAAATGGCAACCCACTCCAGTATTCTTGCCTGGAGAATTCCGTGGACAGAGGAGCTTGGTGGGCTACAGTCCATGGGTGGCAGAGTCGGACACGACTGAGCGACTTCACTTCACTTCCTGGAGGGTTCTGTTTCTTTCCTCCAGGGCTTCCTTCTTTCTTGCCTATTTTCAGAGCTGGCTTTCCAAGCTTCCAACAATTGTAGTGTCTGACTTTTTGCAGCCTCAGGTACTGTAGCATGCCAGGCTCTTCTGTTCTTGGAATTTTCCCAGCAAGAATAAGGGAGCCAGTTGTCATTTCCTTTTCCAGGGCATCTTCCCAACCCAGGAATCCGATTTGCATCACTTACATCTCCCACATTGGCAGGCAGTTCCTTTACCTGCCTGGAAAAGCCCCAACAGTTGTAGGAGCTCTCAGTAACTTTTCAATAAATCCCATTTGCTTGAGTTCGTGAAAATCAATATCTGTTATAAAAACCCAAAACCCCTAACTATATATTAATACATACTATATAAATATTGTTATTGCTACTGCTGCTACTAATAGCAGTAGAAACAATATGTCTGTTTACCACTTTGGACAGAAATAGACAAGGCTTAATTGGAAAAATAAATGAAGAGATCAAGTTCATATTATTCCCTGGAGCCCTGGAAACATTTTCAACTCATTCTCCTTCAAAGGACTATCAATCCCAATCGATGTCATTACCCATCTCCAACAAGGCTCTCAGCATCAATTATAAGACACCTTTCTAAAGCTATAAATTTGCCAAACCAGTCAGAGTAAATCCAAGTCTATGCCACTACAAAATAATAGCAGAGGGAAAGGCAGTTTAAGAATGTGAGTGAGGAAGGGTAAATCATGGATAAAAAGATAAATTAACAATCTGAAAAAGCAATGACTCAAAAAACGGAACATCCATTCTAATTTATAATGCAAAAGATTCCACTGTCATCAGCCATCGTAGCCTGCAAGCAGCATACAAAGCTTCTTTACAATTTCAATAATCAGTTTGGATAACTAATATCCATATTTAAAGCCCCTCAATTTCATGCTGCATTAAGAAGACGCTGATGTGCCAGGCTCCTGAATGTCTCCCAATTTATCCCTAGGAATTTAAGGAGAGACAATTTGGAAACTCTAACATGTTTGTTTTTTCCTCTCTCTCTCTAACGGAGAGGAGAGGAGGTGAGGCTAAGAAAAAAGTACCTGAACAAAAAAGTACTGAATATTAATCTAAGCTGCAATGCTTTGAAATAGAAGGGGATCAAACAGCATTCTGCTTATCAGTTCCTCTTCTCTTGTCTTTCTGTACAACATTAGATCTTGTGAGTTTTTTGGCTGCTTTGTCTCACCTCAGACCACCTCCAAGTCTCCAGACATTGCTGCACTCCCTGCTTCCTTTCTTATTTGTTTACTTACTTATTTACTTATTTGGCTACATCAGGTCTTAGTTGCAGCATGTGGAATCTTCGTTGCACCATGGGGGATCTTTCCTTGCAATGCATGGACTCTAGTTGCAGTGTTCAGGCTTAGTTGCTCCGAGGCATGTGGGATCTTAGTTCCCCAACCAGGGATTAAATCCAAGAGAGACTCCTGCATTCTTAACCACTGGACCATCAGGGAAGTCCTGTTCTGCTTCCTTCCTTTTACTTCATTTTTGTCCTGTCATTAGGTAGCTTCTGTGATCCTTCATGAATTTCTCTCCCCATACTGGCTTGGAGTATGTGGCTTCCTCAGCCCCAAATTCCATGATGTTGTAAAATGAAATATTTTCTGTTCGAAGCACTACCAGTAAACAAGCCTTTTCGAAATGCAAATTTCTGAGCCCAGGTGAAACAAGGCCATCTATTTGGAAGTCATCAATTTCCTTCCCATAAGCACTGAGGAGATAGCAGGATGTGAGAGGTGGTCGTCAGCCACTTTTGTGACCTCTTATGGTAAACAAGGAATTATTACATGAACAGTAAAGAAAGGATTGGCCCCAGATAGCTAGATGCATATGAAAGAAATGATTTCAGCAAGCCTGGATGCTTGCATCTTCCCATACACAGAAAATAGTTAATCTCTTCATGTGAGAGATTTAGTTTTCTCTTAATTGACAGTAATCTTTTAATATTCTGATTATCTGCTCCTTGCTGCAAACTTGTATATAGTTTGGGCCCTCCCCTGCCTCCTCAGAATCAGCTGTTTGGGGTTATCTGAGATACTGTCTCCCAGACTCAAGTCCTAACCTTCCCACCAAAAAAAAACTAACTCTCAACTTTTAGTTTTCGCATATTTTTTTAGTTGACAATGTCTTGGAAGATAAATAAGTCTTTCTAGTTTTAAGGGCTTTGATGCCAGTCACAACTGAAAAACTATCAAGGAATCATAAAAATAATAAGCTAGAGAAATGACAAAGTGAAAGTAAGTGAAAGTGTTAGTCGCTCAGTCATGTCTGACTCTTTGTGACCCCATGGATTGTAGCCCTCCAGGCTCCTCTGTCCATGGAATTCTCTAGGCAAGATTACTGGAGTGGGTAGCCATTCCCTTATCCAGGGGACCTTTCTGACCCAGAGATTAAACCCCTGTCTCCTGCATTGCAGGTGGATTCTTTACTATATGAGCCATCAGGGAAGCTCCTGAGAAACGACAAAGATTAACAGCATTGTGCAGAGGATGCAGTCTTTGGTCCTACAAAGTCCTGGTGTCTAGAAGTTCTATTGCACTCTCACACTCTGATTTTCTATTGAGGATGAGGCCCATCCCCATCTCTAGTTTTTGTCTGATCCCGTCCCTCTGCAGGGTCATGCAGATCCCTTCCTCAACACCCGTCTTCCTGCCAGTGCTTAACCTGAAGATTCCAACCACCATTTTTGAGAGCATAATTTTTGGCAAGTGAAATGAGTCCCTTAATGAGAATTTTATAATTTAATCTTTGTACTGCAGTGCCAGATGAAGTAACACCTCCTCAAATGTCACTGCCCAACCCAGATCATTAAAATAGCTTTCAGCCTGAAAATGGGGTATAGAATCCAAAGGTAAACCAGGGACAAAGGAAGGGCTAATGTGCTTTGTGACTTTGGATTTCAGTTTTCCCTGTGACGTGGTCTTCATGGGCAGAATAGGGACAGCACACTTTGAAACGGAAACAATAGAGAGAGAGCATCAGAACTGAAACCCCAACTTAGGAGAATGCTCTACATGTGAAACGATTTGAGTCAACTACAAAATCTCTCTTTGTGATGGTTTACTCATCAGTTTCAACCTGAGAAACTTCCCATGGCAGCAAGAAAAAAGCAATTCATCCTTAGTAGCAGCTAACAGCGGGGAAGGCAATGGCATCCCACCCCAGTACTCTTGCCTGGAAAATCCAATGGACGGAGTAGCCTGGTGGGCTGCAGTCCATGGGGTCGCTAACAGTCGGACAGACTGAG